>JAWNNQ010001702.1:0-154832 GCA_035044765.1 Leucophenga montana
TGTTACAAGGGAGATGTTTTTCGCTCTCATTAATAGGTGGAGGTCTTCCACCTAATATAATATTGTCCCTATAAGAGCGTATAGCTTGTTCAGTTGCATCTTTAAGCAATTGGGCTCTTCCAGAAGTATAGTCATACTCCTCTATATTGCTATCAGTGATAAAGCGATGTGTACTCCTCTTATATATCCTGATATCAGATCTTATTTGGGTAGGCGCTGATGTAGTGAGGGTGCCATGCTTCGGATGATCACGTCTGTACGCACCCAACAAGAACTGCTTCGAAAGCAGCTCATTATGTTGGTGAACAGGCAGTATCATCGCTTCATTATGCAAATGATCCTCATGGGTCATTTGCAGACAACCAGTGGCAGTCCTCAGCGCACTATTCTGACTTCTTTGCAGGCATTGCCATTGAGTCTTACTTAGGAAAGGGGTCCATACAGGAGCAGCGTAATTTAGGACAGAACGTCCAATAGCTTTATAAGTTGTTATTATAGTCTCCTTGTCCTTACCCCAAGAAGATCCGGCAAGCGCTTTCAACACTTTGTTCTCACTTATTTGTCTTGGTGGCATGAGCCGAGAATCTAAGCAATGGGTCAAATGTAGTTCCCAATATTATCGGTACTGACAGTAGGAACCCGTAGACCTCCAACAAAGACATCTAGTTCCATCCTCACCTCCTTAGTCCAGGAAAGTGAAAATGGAGGCAGATGACTTATGAGTTGAAAGCCTAAGGTTGCGAGCATTGAAAAAATTTAATAAATTGTCCAAATAGATGTTAATTCTCGCACAGATATCATCTACATTCACGCCCGAGGATAAAACAGAACAATCATCTGCATAGGTCACTAGTTTTATATGGGGAGGGGGAAGGGGCATCTTTGCCAAATAAAGGTTAAACAGAAGAGGAGAGAGAACCCCACCCTGCGGAACACCTATCTTTAACTTACGATAACCCGACCTCACACCCCTGAACTCAACGTATGCCCTTCTACCATTAAGATAGTTCAATAGCCAGCGTTTCGTTTTATCGGGTAGTGAGGTGGAGTCCAGGTCTTGAAACAAGATTGCATGATCAACTGTGTCAAATGCCATGTTCAAGTCTAGAGCCACCATCACTGTACGTTCGCATGGCCTCGGCTTATTAAGTCCATCAGCTATAAAAGTTGTGATTTCGCTTAGTGCTGAAGTCGTACCACGACCTTTCCGAAAACCGTGCTGATGATCTGCTAGAAGGCAGTGTTCTCTCATTGAAGGAAGTAATAAAGACTCAATATCTTTCACTATAGTTGAAAGAAGCGATATGGGCCTATAAGTGGAACCAAGTTCAGCTCTATTCTGCGGTACACCAGATATCTTTTTAATAGTGTTCTCAAGGACGACTGGGTTTTCGCCCCGGACCGATCAGTCCAAGTGGCTGTATCAGGTATATGTGAATATTGTTGTTCAATGCAGTTGATTGATATTTTGAATAAGTTTACGTAAGTTTTTAACTTAGTCCTAGTTTGTAAAAGGAACAAAACACTACTGAGTGTGCATTCCAGCATCATATTTGTGTGTTTCTGGCACTGTAAAATGTCCATCCTTCTTCGCCAAAGTGCGTTGAACCCATGAAAGGGTTACAATTTCCTAAATGATCCATGATTGGATTACCAAAAAAGTAATCATTAAGATTGCTTCACTAGATCCAGAGATTCATTAAACTCCACTCGTGTGTGTGCCTTGAGTTATGCCACATATTTTTCGCTGCTCATTACAACATATAAAATTAAGTGAGTATGTAATTCATATTTAAATATAAATTTCGATAACTAGGCGAACATACGCCAACCTCAGATATTGCAGAATTGTTGACACACTTCAACCTTTAGTTTTGACTAGTTCTGCGGTGCTGGGCTCGCTGATATTCCAATGCTCCGCTGCAAAACCGACGCGGTAGCAACAGCGTGCCATACGAGGCAAATAAAACAGAAAACCTAGTGTTGATTGGTGAAAAATAGGCGTCAACTATATATTTCCGACAATGACACACAGACCGACAGATACACATACTCGTAGATACATTCAAGAAAAGTTAGAGTGAAAGATACAAGTTGCACTGAATACCACTGAGAATAACTGACTAATAACATATGCATATGCAGTTGGCCACTCCACTTAACCGGCACCGGTAGGCAGGCAGGACATGTTAAGGCGTTCCAAAAGGAATTTGCTTTTTGTAACACTTTTACTTTTTACAAAAGCTTACAGAAATGTGAGCGTGCAACACACAAAACTAAATTCAATTCAATTTCATTTAAAGTTACTATGACTGACAAGCAGCGCGCGAAGCAAGCGTTGCCTGTCGACTTTAGTCTTCCTAGTAGTTGGTGTTCTTACTTACTTGTTGTTGTTGTTGTGTTTAAAGACAGACACCCGCACTCGCACTCTTCATATAATAAAAGGCAAATCGACTAAAATATGAAATTAAAAATGCATTCTGAAGTGTGAAATACATAGTTGAATTGGTTGCCTGACTGGCTGCCTGCCGAACTGCCTGCCGAACTGCCTGCCTGGCTGCCTTTCTGGCTGCATGTGTAAGTCAAAGTCAAATGCTGCCAAATGAAAAGGCAGTATTTATAAACGTGGCGATATTACCAAGTCAGCGCCTATTTGGCAAATATTTGGCACAATTCGAAATCATTTCAACGCGATTGCTGCAACGTAGCAAACCTACACGAGCGGAAATAGCAATTAGAAGTCTAATCTCAAAAATAATACCATGAACAAGGAATTTATAACTCAAGGTGGCACACCTATAACCACAGAGCTGGCAACGGTAAGCAGCATTTAAAATCGGAATCTGATATATTAATTAGTTTACGTCATTGCAGGATTTGCGCAATTTGATCTTTGGTACTGCGGCTATACCAATGCGTGCGGAATGGTTGCAGACTTCGTTTATTTTTGGTACACCAAAAGAGGAGTTGTCCTACGGTTTACGTTCACCGCGTAATGCTACGCGTGGTTTGCTCTCGGTTGTGCAGGGTTTTGTACTTAAGTATTTGCTTTTTAGTCGTAAGAGCACGCGCAACACAACTCAGCATGAGTGAGTTATGCATTATTTTAAGCTACTTCTAATAAGTATAATATTCTTAATTAAAAAAAAAAAAAAAAATACATATTTCTTCAGTCCACTACATGCTACGCCTGACATGCAACGCGATGCGCTTGTCGTTGCATTGATTGAAATTCTACGCATTATTTCGGACAAGGGTCGTGTGACCATGGTGTTACCATCAGCCGATGAGGTTTTTGTAGATCACAGCGCTACCTATTTTCATGATTCCGTCACGGAGAAGGTGAGTTGTATGCGATAATTGCTCCAGATGCAGCAGCTAGGTTACGTAAGCTATTACAATATTGATTTTCAAATTGCACGAAATCGAATTCAATTTTGGTGGAAGTCTGTTTATAGTATTTGTCTAAATATAAGTTTTTATTTTCTTTTAGCTTTACATATTTAACTTGTCACCCAATGAAGAGTTGGAGTTTTTCATACAGCGACATATTAATTTCGTAAGTTTTTTTTTTTTTCAAATCACAACTGAACTTCGATTAAATTTAATGGAAAATTGAAATTTCTTTTAACAGTTTACCGAGGAGGATGGACCGGGAACTTTACTCTTTCTTTATAGTGCTGTATTGACACGTTCTATGGGAAAGTAAGTTATTAAAGAAAGTTAAATTCATTAATATTTTATTAAACGTACTTGGCTCTGTGTGCACATACCTCATTCGATCTATATTGTAACAAGTTGAAGATTCTCTCAATTTTTTTATACCATTCACACATAGTGTGAAATGGTATTTTCAGTTTGTCTGAAAGTTTGTAACGCATTAAAGGACACGAAGTAGTTTATATATTCTTGATCAGTTCAATGAGACAAGGTGATCTAGCTGGGATATTTAGCTTCTGTATGATTTAAAATTTAGTGTGATTGATTTAATATCAATTTGATTCGATTCTACCGAAGCTAACACTTTTGCTTGTTTATGAATTCGAATATTGATATGATGAAAGTTTGTTAAATGTTTTTTTTTTCTTTTTATTTACGTAGAGAATAATTACGGACCAAAATTTGTCAATTTTTGATGTGAATCATCTTTATTTTCGCAGCTGATATGGAGTATTTCTACGTCATGTACGCGACATGTCCGTGTTAGATTTAATTCATGACTTATGTTAAAACTTCTGAATTACAAGTGTGTTGATGTTCATAATTCACAGCAAGTTTAATAGTTTACGCCGGCAGACAATCTACACTAGGTCACCGGAAAATTATGTTGATTGATCCTAATAACTCAATTTAGACAGTTGAAGGACAATTTAAGGGTTTATTATCTAAAATTGCGTACATAGTTTACTAAACTTACAGAAAAGTGAAGAAAGATATATATTCTTTATCAACTAGATGTATCCAATTTTAAGTCCCTGGCCCGGATATTCGCTCGACGGCCCTGCTGATAGACTCCTTTTTGCTTGTAAATAAGATCATATATACAACACGTTGCTCTTGCTTGGCTGAATTCCTGAAAGCAACATTTTAATTTTGAATTACAAAAAAAAATTCTAAAATAACTAATTTGTTTCTATTTATGTGATCATGCATTTATATGACTCTGAGGACATTTTTATTTAATCGCGTGGTGGTAACGCTCGCATTTTTTCATCAAAGTATAAAATTGCCAACTAAAATGTTCGGAAGAGATGAATTGAAAATTTTTTCACATTCAGAGTGATTTCGCGACTTAAATTTACTTGAAATTGCTGCTATGAATTTCATGTTCTGTTCTGAATGTTAAAAAAGTTCCATTTTAATAATTTTGCTTGTGAATATGCATTACCACGGGCTTTTCAGTCGTTATTGTAAAATTTTACAAACTCAAACTCAATTCAAAACAGGCAACTAAACAGTAGGGTTTCGGACCTAGTCATGGAACCTAATCAGCAATTTTGTTTGCTAAATTTTCTTACTTTTGATTTGCTTTTCATTACATTTCAGTAAATATAATTAATGTTATAGTACAGTTATAGTTAGACTAATATTTTCTTTGAATAGTTCTAACGCTCGTATTTTGATTATGTAAATTGTGTACTCCACCTAGTCGAGTGTGCTCGACTAAGAGATGCCCTATACCTTGCTTAAGGATACTTATATGAACTATACATTATAATCTTTAGTGGTCCGACTTGAACATACCATTCTCGGGATAGTATATTAGAACTGATAAGATATTAGAATTAATTAAAAATTTACAAAAAAAAAAAACAAGTTTCGTATAAAAACTCAAAAATGGTTTACAAGGGGCTAACCTTGAAAGTGGTCCGATCTGGTATCATATGAAATATTTTGATATAAGACGTAAGATATGCCATTTTTACCTTAACTAAGAAAAGAAAAATGTTTGTTTCATACAAAAACCTAAAAACAGATGCCAAGTTTGTATGTGGGATACCCCTTATAGTGGTCTGATGTGGACTTGTGCGCTATATTTTATTAAGATTTAAGTAAGATACACCAAATTTGTCATTTCTAGCGTAATAAATAACAAAACCAAAAATTATTCATACGAAAACTTCAAAATGGAGGCAGATTTGTTTCGCGTTTGCCCCGTAAACTGAGGTTAGCATATTCATTTAATACTAGTTATCTGAATAGGGAAAATGAGATTTTAAATATTCCTACTTAAAGTATCTATATTTTATAGTCTACAAGATCTGTTCGTTTAAGCAGATGGACAGACGAACATGTCTATATCGAATCGTCTGATCAAGAATATATATATATATATATATATATATACTTTATAGGGTCTGCAACGCTACACACATTAGACAAGCTTAATATACTCTTTACCCTATGTATACATAGTAAAATTAGGCTGACATAAGTCACACAAAAAAAAAAAAGATAGGGTTCGATCGAGTATACATTCTATAATTCAAAACTCGGTCAAAATCTCTGTTGCATCGTTTAATTTAACATGTATTTCCGTAGCGAATCGGGAAAGAGCAGCTAATCATGCAACACTTTTCGTATTTCTGTATCTTACTATATTACAGAGTACGCACTGATTTGGATTCAACAAAATCGGTGCCATTAACCATGCCCAACAATGAGGAAGGTTCGTTGATGATTGTAACATTACTATTAACTGGACGTGCCACGCCCTATATACACAATGGCGTCATCAATGTAGGCGATGAAACCAGCTATGTATGTACAGATGTTCACAACAAATCGATTGATTTAATAAACAAATATATAAATAAACTTCAAATTTTACATTTAGGCTGTGCCTCAATATGGTGTACTTAAACGTTGCATGATTGGATTTTTACTGTGGGATATAGAGACAAGCACTGTAAGTGAACAGTACACGTACATGCAAACTACTTCAATCATTAATTTGTTTGCATCATTATGTTACAGGCCTCTGTTGCTGCTTCACGTCAGCCGGGCTCACGTCTTAAAACGCCCAATTATCCCATTTGGATAACTAGTTGTACCGGACACTATGGCGTCATATTTAATCGTAATCCCGATTTATTACGCAACTATCATGCCGAATCGCGTTTCGATGTCAACTATTACAGTTGTTCTGGTCATCAGATACTGATGACAATCGATAATCGTACATACAATGAACAAGCATCGGTTATGTTGGAGCGCCAGCCGATCACACCGGAGAGTACCGCGCTGTCGGGCGAGCAGGGCGCTGTTAGCGGCGGCGGCGGTGGTGCAGCTGTCGGTGTGGGTGGCGCTAGCGGCAGTGTTGGTGGTAGTGCTAGTGGCGCTAGCGGTGTTGGTGGCAGCGATGTTGCCGCTAAGGAGGAGTCAACGCTGAATACGCCATTGCAGCGTTTGATTCATACCAAGTGGGAAGAGGCAACTATAAGCTTTCACGTGCAGCCATCGATGTTGAGTTATCTTTTTAGTACCACACAATAGAGACATGCAAATTTAAGTGAGCAGAACAAACAAAAAAAAAAGTGAACAGAGCTTAGATGTGGTTTTAAAAGAATATTAAACATAATTATTGGAATTAAGAAGAAACATCTTTTCAAAATTACATTTTAACTACATAATTCAATAGCAAAGAAGAAAACTTAAATAGTTATTAGATTTTGAATAATTTAAAGTTGCATTAATATCAAAAAATTTAAATTTTTTAAGCTCGAGGTTAAAGTACACTAATAGTTTCCTAGTTTCCTATTGCAATTTAAACTCAAATTAGCTTAGCTGCAACTTAAATCTTAAAAAGAAAACAAACTTAAATCTTATAAAGTGTTTGGTTCAAAACTCTAGCATGTAGGCTTGTTATGTTGTCTCTTTATCTATGATATAAATCGACATGCGAGGCGAAGAGCCAATACTTAATGAAGCAACATACCTATAAAAACAACAACAACAACAACTGTAATAGACGTTAACAACTTTTAAAAATCTAAAACCACTACATCACAACAAGTAAGTTCTGCAAATCACAGAAACACTGAATATACAAAACAAATAGAAAGTAGTTTGAATTGTAGTAAATCTGTAGGTTGCACAACTCTATTCATTTGCATTACATTCCATCGCATTAATTATAAATCAGCATTTATTTATTATAATTTAAGCACGAATTCTAAAAGGGTATAACTTCCACATTAAGAATATATATATTCTAGATTAGCTTGACTAAAAAACAAACAAAAAAATCTAACCACAACTATCCGTCAACCATCGGTCCAACTGTTTAAACCACAATCCTTATAGACAAACATGGTACAAACATCAAACTTGTGGTGTAGACACAGTTAAAATATTTCTATTGTCTTTTTACCCATGAAGGCATAAAATATTTTGCTAATCCCCTGTTGTACACAGCCTGCATACATCAGACCTATCATTCCCCAGAGACGACTTGAGTATCCTAGCAACAATCGCAGATGACTCTTATTCTATATGTCCACAATAATTTTTGGACTCGAACAGAAACACTCCAGAAAATTCTATTCAAAAATCGAACTGTTTTAACAAATGGCACATTAAAATAAAGGAACAAAAGACACAATTCAGGTTCTATACACCACAGACTACCTAGAACCAAAACCAAATCAAATGAAACTAAAATTTAAATTTAAATTTATAATTAAAATTTTTTAATTAAATTGGTTTGGTTTTTTTCTTTTATCTTACAACGACTTGTAGCGCCTTTTCAACCCCGTCTAACATTCTTTAGATTCTCAATATTCTCGGCGAATGTTGACAATTGTCCCTAACGAGCTATGTACGTGTTTTTTCGATGAAATGAGCGACGTATTATACATACAAGGTGTGTCGCAAAAGAAACAGAACTGTTCAAAAAAACACAACAAAAATTTAATATTTTGCAAAAGAGATTTTTTTTTTTATTCAAAATGGTTTCCTTGTGCTTCAATACAGCGTTTTGCACGGTCAATAAGCATTTCAAATGAGTGTTTTAGGTAAATTTTCGGAATATCCTTGAGAATGCCGGTCGACGACTTCTAGATGGCTTCAATGTCCTCATAGCGGTGTATTTTCATTGGCAAATGAAGTTTTCCAAATTGATAAAAGTCACACGGAGCCCAATTGGGCGAGTACGGTTAAGGATGTACTTTTCCAACGCATGTACCTACCAATAGGTGGCGCCATGTCATGTTTCTTTTGCGATAGACCTTGTAGACCAAATTTCTTCGTTCAAATGCGATGAATCGAATCTTTGGGAATATTTAATTCCATTTCCATATAACGCAACGAAGATTTCGGCTCATTTTTTTGTATGAATTCGCGCACTTTTTCAATGTTCTTTTCGATCACCACTGATTTTGGGCGGCCCGACTTTTCATCGTCACAGAGGTCTGCACGACCTTCTTGGAAACGTTTAAACCACTCGTGAACATTGCTATGGGATAGACAATTGTCACCATAAACTTGTTTTATCATTTGGAACGTTTCTGTGAATGTTTTACAGAACTTAATAAGATGGAAACAGAACTTAATGTTTACTCTTTGTTCGAGATTCATTTTTCGATCGATGCCCAAAAGATACTGTCACTTTTAGCGCGATAGCTTCGCTTGTAGTGTTCCGATTGTCATAAAATTTTTACAATATGTCAGTGAAGAATGTAACTTTCCAACGCATGTACCAATAGGTGGCGCCACCAGAAACAGCTATTTTTAAAAAGTTCTGTTGCTTTTGCGTCAGACCTTGTATAATATCATATTTCTTATCATTACCACAAACAGCTGATATTTAAATAAAGCGAACTTCACTTTGCCACTCACATGTTACGACAACGCACATTCGCAAGTGGAAAGACGAAATTTTGAGAATTTTGGGTCCAATGGAAAGTCACCATTTTTATGCCTTTACCATACAAACACATTTACATCTATCACAACTGCACTAAGTATCAATTCAATTCCATTCACCATTACAACATAAATGGTAACATAAAAAGATAAAACAAAATTATATATATTGCTTAAACAGCGATGGTAAATACACGCAATTAACTCTTCAATCAAATCTTAAAACTTAATATAAAAATAAACAAAATTAAATCTAGCACATTTCTGAAAAATTAAGTAGTAAGCTGAAATTTCAAAAATCTGCTAAACAGAAGAAAAAAGAGAAGAAGAAGAAGAAGAAAAAAAACATACATGTAATCTTACAATAGCCTCTTTTTACACCACACAAGAGCCAACAACAAAAAAAAAAAACTATATATAGTACTATATACTAGTAGTATATGCAAGTATAGAACATTAAAAAAAATCGTCACTCAACGCCGCCTGTTGACTAGTATTGTTAAAAGCAATATGAAAAAACGCCACTAGAATGAAACTTATTTCAAATAAAATCACCAACATGCTTAGGAACCAAAAACCAAAACCGAAACCAGATGGTATTATTTGTGTATTAAAGAGAAATATTGTAAGTAGTAATGCTGTATATTGTCGGCTGTGCAGTTGGATGTGTTGGAAGTTGAAGCAGTTGCTAAGTAGATGCGGAACAATAAACTGAAACTGGATATATAAACCGTGCTAGCGGTTGTCGGTTGTGTGAGCCAAGAAGCAGTAGAACAATTGTCTTGTACACTGAATTGAGTTTCTGCAATTTAAGCAAAAATAAAGTAAATTTAAGGTAAACTTACAAATAATTACAACAAATGATTAGAAATGTGTACATAAAAACTATTTAACAATATTTCTTCCTTTACAGATGACGCTTTGTTTGGTCGTATGTAGCCTGTTAAAGCCAAAACTTGGATACACATGTTTGATATTTTACTAGTTTACAATGTACATATGTTCGCGTCCAAAGTAAGTCATTCGTACGCAGTATTTTGCTTATATCTTGATAAGAAAAAAAAAAATTGTTCTTAGTTTTCTATTGCTTATTAAAGTACGCCTTAAGACGATTGTTTCATAGAAAAAGAGTTTGAAATAAATCTTTTAGTTTTGGATTTATGAGCATTTCTTGACCGTCGTCAGTAACATCACCGAATTTCGGAAGTATGCCACGAGGTACGTTAACAGTTAAGTAAAAATTAGCGAATTTACCAATGTTTCATTTAAATTCTGTTCAACACATCAAAGGCGAAGGACTAAAGTTTGTATAAAATCAGAGGTTGTACCTATTATAGGTTTTATTTCAAATTTCAGAACATGAAAGCGATGTCAGTAACGCCACGCAAAATGTCATTAACGTCACTCGTACGAATTCTCAAAATAATAACTTAATGTACTATTAACGAAAGATAAAAGGTTTAAGATGACATCAAAACGGAGATAATAGTGATTATGATGATGCTTAGTAGCGTCAACTGTACGAATTGTTCAAATAAAAGACAAAATTTTTTCTCAAAATAGTCAAAATTAAAAAGTCTTTATTCATTTATTCAACATTTTTAATTGATTCTGTTATCACTTCAGTTATATTAATGTTATTGTGTTCTGGTTTAATAGTTCAACCTTGTTAAAGTAAAAAGTCACAAAATTTAAATTACGTTATTCGTATTCTTGCTTTGAAGTAACATGAGCTACTATATTTCTACCGTTCCCAAGGACGACGGGGTTTACGCCCCGGACCGATCTGTACAAGAAGATTTGTGCAGTCAAAGATTGTCCAACTCAGCCCAAGTGGCTGTATCAGCTCACAAGAAGAAGCTGCTACAACAACTATATTTCTACTATTCTGGCTTATCCAGCTTTTCATTTTGCCTTTCTTCAGCGAATAAAGAAAACGCTTCCCTTAAAGACATTGATCATGTGTCTGGTTGGTATGAGCAATTCTTCACCAGTCTTAAGGCACTTATGTCTCTTCACATCTCGAGTTTTTGGCAAAACACGTGAAATATCATCGCGCTCAAAAAATTTACGAATTTCGTTCGTAAGCTGAATAGCTGCTGGTGCTCTGTCAGAGTTGGGCTTTGTAATAATATTCACCAAAGTCTGCTTATCAACTTCATCCATTTTTGAAACCATGGTTGTGAAAATTGCCTTCTTCTTTCGTGGTGATGCTGGAAGAGCGCGCGAAACCTTTTTGATGGCTTTTTCAATCGTCTGTGTGGCATTTTCTTGAATAAGATATTCACATTGAATGTTTTTTCTCCTTTTTATACCATTCACACATAGTGTGAAATGGTATTATCAGTTTGTCTGAAAGTTTGTAATGCATTAAAGGAGCCATCGTAGACCCCATAAAGTATATATATTCGTGATCAGCACGACGAGACGAATCGATCTAGCCATGTCCGTCTGTCTATCTGTCCGTCTGTATGTTGTTGCGCATTTTTTGGGGACCAATTTTTATGCTATCCAGTTGAAATTTTGCACATAAACTTCTTTTTATTGTAGTTTAATAGAGTATCAAGATTGACCAGCCACGCCCACTATTTGGGGTAGCTCCCAAACAAACCTACTGCCCACTTTTGACTTTTTGTAAGAAAACTTCTTTATTAATGTCTATATTAGGTTGAAATGCAATGTGGTGCCTTTTTATGGTCAGCCGCTTAACATACACAGACTAACGGGCGTGGCCCGCCCACCATTTTGGGCGACCACTTTTGACTTTTTGTAAGAAAAACTTTTTTTATTTAAAGTTTCGTGTGAATGGTATTAGAGCTTCGGTTCAACCGAAGTTAATGTTTTTTCTTGTTTAGCTTCAAATGGTAACTTCTATTTCGTTCACGTCCGGCTGCGCGTCGTTTACCAATCGTGTTTGCTAATTGCCCTGCCCTGTCATACTGTGCACTTGAAGTTTTTTCTTTTCGCGCAAAGGCAACGGACTTTTTCTTTTAATATTCTTCATATTTATTGTTTTCCTTTAGCTTCTCAACGTACCGCTTAACTCTCGCTGCATCGCTCTTAGGTGTCTGCTAATTTAAAATTATTTATTAGTCGAAAAATTAAGAAAAAATTCAAGTTTCCTAAAAACGTCAGTAACATCAAGCATGTATTTTTGTTCGCCATACAGTGAAATATGCTAATTCTACTTGAACTTAGTATTGATTATGAAAATAGACTAAAAACTGTCCAAAAATAATGAACTCATCTTAATTGATTCTTTGTCATTTTAAGCAAAAAAAAAAAAAAAAATAATAATTTTTAGCAAAATTTGTCAGTAACGTCACGATTTTTTTGCGGCTGATTTCTTTGTGAGCAAATCTGCATAAGGAAACCGCTTTATATAAGGGTTTTTATGCTATTTTCTTCTTTGATATATTATATTTATCCAACAAAATTAACATCTTCCCAAAATACATAAATCAAACAAAGTTCCTTTTTGTCGGCATTGCTGTTTTTGGCAACTGTGTACTTGCTCGTGCCACTTGTGAAATGAATGGGAAATGTCAAATAAGACACATGTTTTTGTGACTGAAGGAGTGATGCCAGATGATGGTTTTTATATTTGACTTTTAAAGTATTCGTATAACCCAATTTTTGCGATATTAAAAAAAAAAAAATCGACGTGGTTTCCTTTCTTTTGGCCGCGATCATATGTAACACCGGCATGCGCATACAGCGTACTCAAAACTGTTATACAACTGTTATATATTAATAATTAAGTAAAACAAACTTTCAATATTTCAATCTGCAACACGTTTTTTTCATTTTATTTTATATAAGTTAATTTTTCCTTGTATTTAATTTTAATATTCATAAAAATGATTGAAGTTTTCTCTTTATCTCTTTCTTTCGCTCTGTTACTGATTTAACTTTTTTGTAGGTAGTTTTTTCTTAAAATTTTTAAATTCAATATTGTTTTAATTATTTATTTACTTTTAACCGTTGTATTGGTTACCTTTTGTTGTTGTTGTTGTTGAGAGTAATTACGTAGAAGTTTTTAAAATTTATTATTTGTATATCGAATAATAATTACTTTGTATATGCCTAACTAAAGTTAATATTATTATTATATAAATTCTTATTGATAGTACAATATTTTGTATGAATAAATTTACGAAATATACAATATAAATTAATTTTTGGTTAAATTGGAAACACAAATTGTTGTTATAAAAATTGTTGTTCTTTTAAAGTTAGTAAAGACTTTTGTGCAGTTCTTATACAAATATTTTGTAGATGTTTTTTATTTAAAGTTTTTGTTTTTGTTTTATAAATGAGTAGTTTATTTATAAATCTGTTTATATTTATTAGTTCTGCCTAGCAGTAGAGATTGGTTGTTTTTAGTTAAGAAATAGCTAGTTTAGCATAAACAAAATTAATTTAAAGGTATTGTACGATTAGTTCAGAAAAGGTATTAGTTTGTATGACTTTAGATTTTGTTGAAATCAACAGCTTGGCATGATTTTGCTAATAATAGGTAGTAATGAGCAAAGAACTAAAGTGGTCAGTGACAGAATAAGGCATAACCATATATGAATTTGTATGCTCTGCACTCGAGCTGGAAAACTATCGATAGCATCGATACTTTTTTGTTGTGCGGCGCACTATCGATAGTTTTTTTTTTTCACTAACGATACTATCGAAAACGCAAACCATTTCGAATCGTTGAGGACAAAGGCTTCCAGAAATTTGTGTACTTTTTAGACACTCAGTATATTCTTCCCAGTAAACCTAGTTTTTAGAATGTGCTACAGAAAATCATGAAAAATAAGTTAAAAACTATTTTTAGTAGCATGGATTACTGTACCATAACAAGTGATGAATGGACATCACGATCAAATGATTATTACTTGACTGTAACATGCCATTTTATCACAAGTGCCTTCAAATTACGGTTAGCGGTATTGCCAACTAACAAACTACTAGAAGATACTGACCACTCGTCCCAAAATATTGCAGATTCATTGCATGGTGTACTCTCAGAGTGGTAAGTTCTTTACAAAGTTACTTCGGTTGTATCAGACAACGCAGCATCTATGTTTAAATTTTGCGAATTACCATGCTTTGCCCCCACTTTAAATCTCATTATGCACGTACAAATATAAAGGCTGTCATGATGTCAAAGTGTAAGATCATAGTCACGTACTTTAAAAAAAACCCAATCGCATATTTAAAAATGGCAGGTATGCGCAAAGCATTTATGGAAAGCCCATACAGCTTAAGTCAAGAAGTATCAACACAATGGAATAGCGCACATATAAAATGATTCAACGTACTATATTGCTTACAAACGGCGCAAGTTTTTGTGTGCTTTTTAGTACTTCAAAGGCACCTTAGCCACTTATAGTAGTTGATATAGAAGTATTAAAAGACTAGGTGAAATTATTTACAGTAACTTTGTCACGATTTCGCTAATGATTCCAATTTCGTACAATCTTTAACAACGCTTAAATGTTATGCAAACTAATATGAAAACTTTGTATGCCTCAGAGATGTGTACATATCAGATTGATCGCCTAAATTATCGGCGTTTTCCTTGTGAGAGCCGAAAAGTGCCCAGACTAACAACACTATTGGATGCTCCATTCAAGAAAATAGGTATTCGAAACAGCAACAATGCGGATAAGGCGGAAAAATTGCTAGAAACCTAATTATTCACAAGAGCAGTCTTTTGCAGCTTTATGCAAGAAAATTTTTTAAAGAAAGCAAGAACAATTCGTGTAGATGCAATCATTGCACTACGACAATGTTTTGAAAAAGTCTCACGCATCACAAGATAATAGCCCACTCGAGTATTGGAATGTAACCTCTGCCAATAATGGCTCTAATAGTTTATTATATAATTTACACCCTTAAATTTCAGAGCAATGTAAATAAAAATATTAAAACTTTTTTTTTTTTAGTAAAACGATAGTACTACCATTGATAGTGACGATAGTTTCGATAATCGTTAAAAAAAACTATCGATAGTGTGACTATCGGTAGTTTTCCAGCTCTACTCTACACAACTGCAGTTTTTATACCATTCACACATAGTGTGAAATGCTATTATCAGTTTGTCTGAAAGTTTGTAAAGCATTAAAGGAGCCATCGTAGAGTATATATATTCTTGATCAGCTCGACGAGACGAATCGATCTAGCCATGTCCGTCTGTCCGTATGTATGTTGTTGCGCATTTTTTGGGGACCATACTTATTTTTAATGTAGTTTAATAGAGTATCAAGCTTGACCTGTCACGCCAACTATTTGGGGTAGCTCCCATACAAACCTACTGCCCACTTTTGACTTTAGGTAAGAAAACTTCTTTATTAAAGTCTATATTAGGTTGAAATGCAATTTGGTGCCTTTTTATGGTACATAGACTAACGGGCGTGGCCTGCCCACTATTTGGGGTAGCTCCCATACAAACCTATGGTCCACTTTTGACTGTTTGTAAGAAAAACTTTTTTATTAAAGTCAATATTAGGTTGAAATGCGATATGGTGCCTTTTAAGAGACAGTCGCTAAACATACATAGACAATTGGGCGTGGCCCGCCCACTTTTTGAGGTAGCCCCCACACAAACCCACCGAGCAATTTTGGGTTTTTTATGAACAAATCCTTCATTTAGACCAATATTAGCTTGCAATTTGATTTTGTGGATTTTAATGGACAACCGCTTCATATACATATACAAAGAGGCGTGTCCCGCCCACCTTTTGAGGTAGTCCCATATAAACCCACAGTTCACTTTTATGCATTTGTATGGAAAACGTCCATATCAACTTGAAATTCATAAGGCGGCATCTTACACATCTACTTCATCGCTTCATACACATCTACTAGTGAGCGTGTACCACTCCCTATTTAAACCCCCACTTTTATGTATTACAATACTATTTAAAGTTTCGTGTGAAAGGTATTAGAGCTTCGGTTCAACCGAAGTAACGTTTTTTCTTATTAGCAATACAAATTTGATATCAAATTTCTGAAAACAAAATAGTGGACTAATTTATTTGAAGCTATTAAATCGAAACGAGAGAACCGTGCATAATTATATATGGGCAAATATTCTTATCAGAAATCGATAGATCAGGAAATATTACTAAAGTTGCGAAACATATTCAAAAGGGGCGATTATTTTCGAAATGCTGCTGCTCTTCACAATGGACTTTATTTAACAATAGTATCGAACATTGAACATAGTACTAATAAAATTTCACAGCTCATGATAGATCGTTTAAAAAACCAAAAATTTTGTGCCATATGTGGTAATAGAAAAGTGTTTAAGAAGAACTGTTGGAATTGTTGCATTGCATGACAATAAGATTGAAGTATTTCCAATACTGACAAAAGTTGATCTATATCGATGTAAAATCATCAATCCTATCCTCATCAATAATGCCATAATATAATATACCAAAGAAAGAAAAGTACGCATTTCATTAATTTGCATGTTGTTTATTTCAATTATGGGTTCGGAGCTAAAATATTGATTTTAAACCATAGCGCTTAGTACCCGAATATCTTAACTTTTTTTTTTTTTTTTATACTATCTGAGCTTAACACTTGCCGAAGTTTGTTTCTTTTCATTTTTTAGAAACAAAAGTTCAAATTAGTCGCATTGTCGGTGCAAATGGGCGGAGTTAAAGTTTGTGAATACAACATTGCTAATGCGACTTTGTGGTATTGCAACGGCTCGCTTCTCATTTCGCGCTATGCCCATCAGACACATTAACGCTATGGTTTGTGCGCTCTTTGAACCCTATTTTCAAAAATACTCTTATATCTCTACAATTTGGGGTCCAGGACTTCGCATTAATCGAGAATTTTAAAAAGCTGAGCAGGGCAGAATCCAAAATGGAGTTAAGCATGCAGCTCATTAAGAAACATAAATCATGGAATTTCAATTTGATGCTAGTCTCAATATATTACTGAGCTAAAGGCCGAGTAATTTTTTACTAATAGTCTTGGTACACATCAAATCAGACACGAACACGTTGAAAATAATGAGCGATTTACATTACAAGTTGGCCCCGTTATGTTCTAGATGAAAATCTTTATGATTACGACACAATCGCTTAAGTTCCTTTTTTTTTTTTAAGAAGTCGAATAAACTGCTGCACTCATGTAATGACAATTTTATGGAACTTTGGATATGCTCAACACTTCTATGAAGAATTAAATGTAACTGCAGAAGCAGCAAATAAATTTTATCCGTCCTCGAATGGAAGATTTCGAAGACGGATAAAAAGCGTAAGATTACTTACTGCTTATGTTGAATTGACTGTTGGTTTCACAGTTGTTGTTTTTACACATAAAAATTTGTGAAAATCACTTAATACAGCATATGGTTTAGTCATGTATTAAACACATTACAATGGATTTTAACTTGAAAAAATAGCCGAAATCTGACTTTGGTGAAAATATGCTTGATTTTAGTACTCTAATCGATCTACCGGTGGAAGAGGTTAAAAAGGAAGTGATCATCAGAAACCAGATTTGCTGCTGTATCGATTTATTGTGGTATAAAATGCAGTACTTATGTATATCTCAACGAAACTTTGACTGTTAGACCGAGGAGATCTCGGCGACTAAAAGAGAAAGGGACAATATAAAGTTAAAAACGCCGAATTTGCCGTATTTTACAGCAGTTGTAGTAAAATATACTACAAAAATTTGAATACCCAGCGCCCATACAAATCTATGTTTCAAATAGACTAGGGAACAGAGTATCTCGAAGTCGATAACACTCGACAGCAGTATACATTTTTGTTTAATTTTTTTGAGCAATCAATATGCAACTTGAACTGAACGTCTAGTAAACATAATTAGTACCTCCACACGTGTCGTCATGAGCTGACCATGCCCATTAGAGAAACGACCGCATACTTCTTGGTTTTTGTTTGTAAAACTTAATTTTCATTCCGTATTTGAAGTATATTGCTCCAGTTGCAAGACGGGTTGTAGGCTTTAAACAAATGCACGGTTCAGATTTGTCGGTATTAGTGTGAAATAGCGGTTTCACGGGCGGAGCAGAGAATGAACACCCACAGAATTTTATAAGAGATCTCGCTGACTGACTATAAGACATAGGGCCTTGAAGTTTGGTTAAAGTTTATTAAAAAAATTGTGACTTATCGCTGCGCAAAATGTAAGTTTCTTGGCGAACTTAACTGTAGCGCTTTTTTATTTTTGATAGTCAAAACTTATTGCGTTGTTGTTCATGTTTTAAATTAGCATACTCACAGACTGCTTAAAGCGTAGCTGACATATGATGCTTTAATCATAGCATATTATATTATATTTGATTTGCATATGCTTTTCTGAAGTGTTGTAATATAAACTCCAGATAAGACAGATGATGTTCTCACAGCGGAGTCAAAAAACACGTGTCTCATTTGCTAAAACAAAATTTTTTTTTGTTATTTTCGTATTGTGATAGAAATTTGTCAATGTATTAAGCTAGTCAGATAAACTCCAAAATAAGGTCGCTAAACATATTCAATTAAATTATAAGACTTTTTAATTTTTAATCGCGTTATGATTTCGATTATTTAAAAAACATTTTGCTGAGTATGCACAAATTAATCCTGTTCAATACGACAAGTCTCTTCTTGCTGTCCGTCTGACATGTTTTTGATTTCTAGTTAAGTTCAAGTTTGTCTCATATTATACTTTTCCATATACCCGAATTATTGTTGAAATACAAGGTATGTCGCAAAAAAAAAAACAGAACTTTTTAAAAATAGCTGTTTATGGTGGCGCTACCTATTGGTAGATACATGCGTTTGAAACGTACATAATTCACCGTACTCGCCTGATTTGGCTCCGTGTGACTTTTATCTATTTGGAAAACTTAATTTGGCGATGAAAGGACACCGCTATGAGCGTATTGAAGTCACCCAAAAGGCGTCGACCGGCATTCTCAAGAACATTCCGAAAAATGACCTAAAACACTCATTCGAAATGCTTATTGACCGTGAATAAAAAAAAAAATCTCTTTTGCAAAATATTAAATATTTTGTTTTTTTTTTTTTTTTTGTTTTCGAACAGTCCTGTTTCTTTAGCGACACGCCTGGTATATCTTACACTGCACTCAATCGTATATGTGGTATGAAAGCTTCCCTAGTAGCTACAAATTTTAATAACTATATTTATAGATGCTTTATAGATTTCACTCTTTGCTTTATAGATTTCACTCCGAGCTAACTCAAAATACTTGTGAATGTCAACTAATAAACTCTTTCCTAAGATTATATCAGTTTGTAGAAATAAATTTTAAAGAACTTGTAACTTTTGGCACTTAAATTTTGTGTTATAAGTGTTTAAATAGATGAAATAGATGAGTATGCTCTGTTCACATTAATAAACATAATTTTCAATTTAACGATTCTACGATTTAAATCTTAAAGTCATACAACAGTGTAAGAATTTATCAGAAGAGAATTTGGTGCAACTTAAATATATACACAGTGGATTGGAACCAAAAATATATTAAGTTAGGTAAAAATTTAGTGTACTTTTTAGGAAAGTATGTTTTTTTTTGTTTTGTTTGTTTTTTAAGCAACAATTTTAATTGAGAGAGCATTTTGTGGTGCGAGGCGTAAATTTATCTATTAATATAAAAAATTTGTTTCAATTTCATTAATTGTGACACAGTTCAATACTTTTTTTCTCGAATAAATTTTTTATCACTTATGGACATAATACTGCTTAAATGCTAAAAAAACGTTTATTATGCTTATAAAAAATGTTATTTCAAATTTTAATATTATATTTTATATTATGTATAGTATTTTTTTTGTTTGAAAAAACTTCAGGCCATACTTTAGACTTAGATGTATAAATACAATATTTATTTACAGACTAATTTAGTCAATATCTTATGCATATACCTACATATATGTATATAGAAATATACAATAGATCGAAAGTTTAAAGTTAGTAATTATTATTATTATTATTATTATGTTTTTTGTTTTTTTTTTTTTTTGGTTTGTTTGTTTTTACAATTTTGGGGTCAAACAAATGTACGCACGCGTACATATTCGTACAAACTTTTAGACAATCTTTACAAATACTACAAATCTTTCATTCAGCTTAAACTTAGGATTGTATTCTATACAGTATATGTATGCTCACTCAATATCTTTATAAACGTATGTAATGCTTCAGCAATTATTAGAAATATTAGAAATAATCTTTACACGAGATCGATTGAGATGATTTTAAAGTAGTAGTATACCCCACAAAGTCGATTTAAATATATTTTATGTTAAGTTTGAGAAGAAAAATCGTTTAGGTTCTGTACGTCTGTCCAGCTGTTTGCCTTAAGTTCATAGCACTTCTTCAATTTTCAAGAATTTTGTCTAAACACTATTCCTTTTGTTCCTGATGTTCCTTTCTACAAATAGACTGCATTTTTTTTTTTTAAATAAATGTACAATCTTTGTACAATCATTTAAATTTTTAAAAATAAAAAATAATATTGAAAAATTTTATGCTTGACAAAACCACTCGAAACATGTGTAAAGAATATCAAAAACTTCAGTTTTACCGAAGTTAACATTATCATCTGATTTAAACCTAAACTTGTACACACTACTTTCTTTTCAACAAATTAGACATTTTATAATAATGAAAAAAGGTATGTAGAATTATAATTACAATTTAATTATATTATAAGTAAACTAAATGAAATGCTTGGTACCCGATTATTCCTGCTTGTGCTGCTTTAACTAAAAACTAAAATCGCCTGCAGACAACGACGATGTCGACGACGACGACAACTGTGGACAGATTGCTACTTAGTCTAGCGTCTCACCAGTAGCTCATTAATGCTAACTAGATTCGTATCACCATATTTTGTCATATTGAGCGCATCAGCGGGTTGATTCTTCTTCGTTTGCGTGTGCCAGGTTAATATCTGAAAATGTGAAATAGCAAAAGATTAAATCAATTTAGCAAACAAAAAACTGTTGAATTCGGTGTAACCGAAATTTTAATACTCTTCACATCTATCTCATGTCAAACTGTACAGTGGATGGATTTGTACCAATGTGGAATATAATATTTAGTTTAACGTAAAAACTATTCAAATTCAGCATAATTAAAATTACAACTCGGTGTGAGCCAAGGCTTCCTTCGACAATATCCTCAAGGCCAAATGATGCTGTGCTTTGTCTTTTTTCGTAATCGTCCCAAAAATCAAAAGAACGTGAACAGCACATGCCACGCTGCGATTGTTTAAAGTGATTTATTCTTTTTCGCTCAAGTTAGTCAAGTTTCAAATTATATCGAATGTGGTAGGTTCAGTCTTCAAGCATCAAATGTGCACAGTTGCTGACAGTGGTTTGGGATTCTCACGACCAAGGCAACACAGAAATTATGGAGGTGTTGGAACTAATTTTAAAGGAATTATTTCGATTTTTGAGCGTTTATTTAAAAAAAAATGCTACAATGTATATTATTCAAAGTATTGTCCATCATTGGCAGCATTTGCATTCCGCGTCGGTTGAACGGCTTGTCTCTTGAGGCAATCCACGAATCGACCCATTTTTTTGGTATCCTCGTAAGAAGTAAAGCGCTGCTCAGCCAGAGCGTGCCTCATCGACCTGAACAAGTGGTAGTCAGAAGGGGCTATGTCTGGGCTATAGGGGGGGGGAGTAGCACATCCAAATTCAACGCGTCCAAAGTTTTGCAACGCCTCCATTGGCACCATTAATATTAGGCTTGGCAGTCGATGTTGATGCATGGCCGGGTGGTCCCCAGGATTTTTTTCGCTTTAAGTTGTCGTAATGTATCCACTTTTCATCGCTAGTAAAAATACGATGGAAATTAGTCTTCCGATTATGGCGTTGAAGCAGCTGTTTGCAAGTGAAAAATCTACTTTCGACGTCTCTTGGCTTCAATTCGTACGGCACCCAATATCCTTGCTTTTGAATCATGGCTTTGAGGCGTTTGCCAACTGTTGACAAGTCAACTCCCAATGATTCTGACAATTCTAGAAGGGTTTCACACGGATCTTCGTCGAGTAATGCTTCCAATTCTTCATCTTCAAACTTGTTTGTCCTCCATATAAAAATCACCATTTTTAAACATTTAAGAGGTATCAAATCAAATGCTCACGGCAGCCAATTGACAAAGCCTCTTTGCGTGTTGAACCAATCGTCAAGCTTCTACTTTAGCAAATCGGTTGTCATTTTGAAACTACATCTCGGATATATTGATGCTGTTAAATTGCATAATGAAATGGCAAACTAAACTGAATATTTTGAACATTGAAGTCATAAATATCCCTGACAGTTGCTGAAAATAATTGGTCACCCTTTACATAGTTTGTGCGAATTTCTGATGCCTGCTTCACTGTCTTACCAACTATTCGACTAACTAATAAAGCTCTTCCTACAGTATATGTATAGAACAGTTAACAGCCAATTAGTATTTTGAACTACTACTACTACTACTAGCACACTTACCTCTGTGCACTCGGACGCTAATAACTCAATTTCTGTATTGAGCAAAGGCGCAAGACTCTTGAGAAAGCCATCCTCCTCATAGCCTGGTTTAAAGGGCATCTGCGCCAGCGGCCGTTTATGCAGAAATTTAACGCTTACTGCAAAACCAGCCATATCGACAGGATATTTTCGTCCGCCAATCCAACCGTCATAGTAACCATCAAGTTTTCCTTTGCGTACAATGGGACTGCTGACGCCGAATTTAGTGACAAGTCCCACGGGCCACATTGCTACTCGCTTTGTATAGCGCATCTAAGGCATAAAGAATTTTTAAGTAATTTTTTTTTTTTTGTGCAGTAAGTTGAATTGTCTGTCTTTAACAACTTAGCTACGCACCTGCTCGAATATGTTAATATCGTATGTATTATCATCATCGGCAAAATAGAAGACACCTTCGCTGGCATTGGCGCGTAACCATGCCAGGCCGCGATTACGATTCGAAACACCGCGCGGTCTGGTCTTTTTGCCCTTCTTATACTGCTCAGGCATGGGTGCTGCAAAAACATTAACGTAAATTAAGCGCAATTAATATACAAATTCCAGTGTCCATCAATAATGGGGAGTGCTTGGCACTAACTAACACCCATACTCACCCACTAAATACTCATAAGGCACTCCGATACGATTGAGCGTATGCGTCACCGGATCCGATGTTGTATTGGCATCCTCAATGACAAGCCAAAGCAAATTAACAACATGCTTCAATGTATAACCGAGGCGTGTCAGCTCCGCCAATTGCTCCGGTCGTTTATATGTGGGTGTGATTATGTACAATGGTGGCTGGAAGCATACGAACAGGATAATATTATAGCAGACAAACTAATAGCAGTCAATATAGTATGTACGCTACGTTCAAGTAGCCCGGTGTATATCTACTGGTATAAGTAAGTAAGTCAGTCAAGGTAAAGCAGAAGCCAAGCATAATTAAATTTATTAGCAATTATGCAAATTAATTTACTAATCATTCACTCAACATTAAATGACAATAAAGCAAGCAAGCAAGCAGCCGTCGGCAGCGTTTTCTATTTTATACAACGACGACGAGTAGCTAGATATATATTATTATAAAAGCCTGTCGCCATTAGTGTTAACTCAAGAGCACCGCATATTCCAACTGCTGAGTACCTTCTGATTCAAAAGTACCAGGAAATTGGCAATGAAACGAAAACGGTTTTATTATTATTTTATATTTATTTTGTCTGCTTCAAAGTAATTACCATTTGATGAAATACACACGCTTCTTCCCATCTTCTATACACTAGTCATAGGCCGATTTTTGTCAAAACTTTCAGAGCGATCCCAAACGGCTTAAAACGCTTTCCGGAAAGTGGTAACTTGAGTTGTGATAGCAGATAAATGTCATACGAGACCATGTCATGATATTAACCTTGTTTTTGGTCAAATAGTCGCGTACTAGATATGAATATCTACAAAAAATGTTGCAATCTAGTCACAAGTTGCGTTAAAATGCGTCTCATGTTCAAAATATCGTGCAAACAAGATCCTTTATACCTGAGGATTTTCACGTATAATTTTTTTTTATTTTTTGGACGTTTTGGTCAGTCGAAAAGGTGACATCTAGTACATGGCAAATAATCAATCACACTGCGGACCGGTTTGAAATCTTTGTACTACTCTCAAGCCTGTGTTTTTGGCACTGTCAACTATCCGTAGAATTTCTTTAAAATTTTGAAAGCACATGAAATTTTCTTGAGAACTCACAATTTTAGACAAACTTCACTAGTTATTTCGCACGAAGCATCTGACAGTTGTATATTTATATATAGAACATTTGTATCAATCACGAGAGAAGATCTATTTAACACTATCTCAAACGAGGTTCGTTTATATGCGAAATTCCGGCTATTTTTTGATCAGAAGGTATATTCAAAATACTGTCTGTCTCGTGATCAGTTTGCTCTGCATGTTTTAGTTATTCGTACTAGTAAAAATATTTAAGTAAATAGGCATGCAAATAAAATAAATAAAGTGGTTTGCTTCTAAATTGCTTGTGCAGTAAAGAAGTATAAAAATATAATGCAAATTATTGTAGTAAAATAATAGACAAAAATATAGAAAAACGAGTGAAAAATGAATGCAGCATGCAAAAAATTTTTATTATAATGTAAACTGAAATGAAAGTATATGAAATATTTTATACGCTACGGCAAGTAAGAAATCATATTTAATTTAAACTAGTATGTATGACAAACGGTCGACTCAATCGACCGCACTCTAGAAATAGTTTTGTATATTATTGCGTTTATGCATTTGTTGTTAATGATATTTCACCGCGCACCAATCACAAGCACTACCAACTGAGATATACATAGTTACCAAAATAATAGCTAAGCGCATGCAAAGTAAACTTTCTAATCTCCTAACTTTTGCTCGCAGAGTTTTGTTAACTTGTAACTGTATTTGTATGTGTGTATTTGTATTTCATGTAAAGCCGTTGTGTGTTTGATTAGTTGTGTGAGTGACGATTGCTAAACTATTTTACGCTGAAAATATTCGACCGATTTCATTAAAATATGAATATATATCAGCACATCTACATATGATTAAATTTAAAACTTTCTTCTTTGTGTCTAAATCGCATGTATACTGTGAGCGTAGCAAACGTCACACAAAATGTCACCTTGTCTATTAATATATAGATCTTTTTATACTATTTACATATAAAGCCATAAATTATACGGTTTGCACATAGCCTAAACGTATATGTTCCAAAGGTTGCCGCAAAGAAACGATATTCAAATGTAAATCATTGAACTTCGTACCAGATGGCATTGTAACAAAAAAATATATATTGAGTCCCACGCTTTCTACGTCACCGTGGGTATTCAATATAGTTACACACTGCCTGATCTTTGAGTTTGAAGTTTTTGCTACAAACAGAAGTGCTAATTAGGTTCTTAGTCCGGAGACCACCAACTTCTGTACTGACAACTTCTGTACAAACATATATAGTCGACGTGTATTATTTCGAAACCGGACACTGCGGTCCAACTCACAAATTAGTGAGATCGAACACACGTACATCACCATAACTTGCCAAAATAATATAAAGCATCCTATCCGACAAGTATCCATGGACTAATAAAACAAAAGCCATTTACTTCATGAAAAAGTGAAAGCCGAACTTCAACTTAAAATAACTGGTAATTACTGGGTTGATACTTCGGCATTCGCCTTGAAAAGAAGATGTTTTCATTCAGCATATTGGTGAAACCATCGATTAGGTCAGAACATTAGGTTAGAACATTTGTATTCTATACTCGTTTATAAACCAAAGTTTCAAGCTATGAGCATGCAATACACTAACCAGATTTAAAACGTCCTTTGTACGCTTTATGTTGTACGGGTCTGAAATTTGGGATGCTTGCGCAAGGTCACATTAATATAAAATACAAACTGAGCAAAAAAAATATCTTAAAAGTTCTACTTGATATCCCCTTTTACTTTGCCACTACATGAATCAGTCAATATTAAGACTATTTACGAACATTTCTCTCGTGATACAATTAATTTTAGGATTAAGATTGTACTGCTGAGTACTTTCTACACTATTATGCAGTGTAGTCCTAGTAAGCATCATTCAATTATTAGTATTAGAAATTAAGACTTCGCTACCAAGCTCTAATCCGTGATCTGAACCCAGGATGCCTGCATTCAAATTCAGCACTGAATTTTATAGTATTTATTTTTTTTTACAGTTCAGAAATATAATTTCTGAAATATTTTTCGTTCTGATCTATTGAAGTTTAGATAATAATCTAAACTCCAATAATTTAGAACGAAATAGTTTTGATATACGTTAGATTAATTGAGTGTTGCAAAAACCCACCCAGCTCTTAGCCCGCACACTGGCCTTTCTGATACCACATGAATCTTTTTTGAAACTCTGAACCATTTCCTTTTACAACCACTGTGAAGATTTTACATACTTCACTAAATTTCGGAAGTAAAAGAAGCACCATCAATATAACAGGGCTAAACTAAAGGAAGCCTTCGCTTCTATAAGCATTGAGGATTTTCATTAAGGCATTATGTGCACAATACTTCGGCATGGTACAGTGAGCTGGTTTTGAGAATCTCTAACCGAAACCACCACTTTTATTTGACGAATTCAAGAACAAAAATCAAAGATGAAGTAAGTTAGCTATTTTTGGTTTAACTCTCCAACCCAATTGATGGAGATCATGGGAATCATGTTACTGGCTACTGCAGTATCATGACCTATGGTTATCAAATTTATCTCCTTTATCTTTAGAACATTTGGCTGTACTTCTCCAAACCGTTCACAAAAACCAACAATGATGTGCTGCGATTTAGTTCTGATTGTTTACAATATGACGAATTATCGTTAAGCTACAGATTAATTGTTTTGTAAGCATTTAAAGTATCAAAAGTACAATACAAATTCATCACAAGATCTAAGACACACTTATTAAAATCATATGAATTGCTCATAAAATTCAAACAAGCGTACAGTTCAAATGCTTTTGAAAATAATAAACAACTCGAATTAGTCTTTCAATTAAATTAAACGATAAGAAATCAGACATAAATCTTAAATATGCCATTTGTAGTGTCATCACGTAGGGTATCATAGCTCGCGCGCGCGCTAGAATCATTTCAATTGGCCGATTTAGCGTTGCATTCGCGAAAACTAGCAGCAACAGACACACAATACACCCGCACAGCGGACCATCCCAGACACATTTCTGTCTCCGTCGACGCTGACAATGCACTCACTTTTCTAGTAGTAGTTATTTGGGTTTTTGTGCATTGAGCGCACGCAGCAATTTTCAAATTAGACTCCTCGTGCAAATGCTAAATTAGAATCTCGTTCTTATTTTACATGTTTATATGTTTTACAAAGTATGTAAGCATACGTGTACGTGTATATTGTTGTGCTTGTTGTTATTATGCCATAATTGGGCGTATATCAACACCTCGTGATGTATTGTGGGGGCGTTGGTTGGTTGGTTGGTTGGTTGGTAGGCAATTGTAGACTGCAACAGATACATTCATGCTAGATACTTGTATGTAGGCCATCTGATTAACCCAGAAATACATTTAGTATCGTGCAACATGCACACAACTCAAAATATACAATAAATGTGACAACGACAACATTTAGTTATTTATCCCAAAACATACACAAGGCACTTATTAGATTATTATATTTGCATCTCTCCTTTGTATCTGTATCTGTATCTGTATCTGTACCTACATAAGTAGTTCTCCTAAAATTACCAAACACATTAAATAATTTCGAATTTTAATGACATAATGAAATTCTGCATGAAATTATAATTGGAAATTGTTCAAAGTGCTATTTGTTTGCATAGAAAATGCATGCTTGACATGCAATCTGTGTAGCTTGTTTTCAATATACTTATATAGGAGTATGTAGTTGGTTATAGCAAATTATGATCTAATATAATATTTGACCTACAGCTAATTGATGCTATTGTTTGATTTATTAGCTACTTAGAACAATGAAGGGTTTTCAACAGGCTATAACTATGCGAAAGAGAATACATTATAATGTATGCAATACAAGTCAATGGTTAAATTGAATGCCACAGGCTTAATTGATACAATTTTGGCTAAAATGGGTCAATAAAGTATCAACACAAAGCTTGACTGGTCTCGCTTTTTGTTTTAGAATATTATGTAATGAGTGCTATAACAAATTAATGCTGCATTTATGTGCTGGAGTCAGTAGTTTCATAGTTTCAGATTGCTTAGATATATGAAAAGCAAAACAGAACGCTGCCGAGTCGAGTGTGCTCGACTTCAAAATACATTGAATCTCGGCTAAGACTGCTTATATGAACAATATATTATATTCTTTAGTGCTACGAACTGCATATATGCGGGATATTTTATTATAATTGATGAAAAATTGGAATCAGTACAATATAAATAAAAACAAAAAAATTGCATACAAAACTCAAAAATGGGGAACAGGTTTCATGTTTGCTTCAAATTTGGCCTTTCATGCTTAATTAAGAACAAAATTTCATAGTACAAAAACTTAAAAATGGAAGGCAAGTTTGTAGACACGCCAAATTTATCGTTTCTAGCGTAATTCTCAACAAAAATGATCTTACAAAAACTGAAATATGAGATTAGGTTTGTATGTGAGCTACCTCTTAATGTGAGCTACCTCTTGGTATGTTTGTTTGTTTGAAGAGTGAAAAGCAGAGTCTAAATATCTAAACTTGAAGTCTTTATCTCTTATAGTCTCCGAGATCTGCTCGTTCAAACAGACGGTCGGACGGTCGAATTGTCTTCCAATGCTGATCAAGAATATATATAATTTGTTTGATCAACCTTCGGCCTGTTATATACATTTGCACAAACTTAATATACTCTTTTACCCTAGAGGGTTTAGGTTACGTCGGCTGATCCAATGATAGAGTTCACACATAGACCAATTTAGTGAGGTATTTAGTGAGGTAGAGTGTATAATAAACACTATAAACGATCAGTATCTTAGATGTAACAAGTAGGAATGAAGCAATGTGGAATGTGCTCACCCAGCAGTGCACCCTAATGTAGACCTAAGTCGTCTTTGATATTTTAAATCATAAAACAAAATCGTTATGACCATGTCAGACGTTATTACAAGTATATGTAGTACCCCATTTTTTGACTTTTCCAAAAGTTAGCGGACTACGGGATATTTTTACGACTTGGAAATATATTAGAAAATTTGAAAATGTTCAGTAATTAGTTTGCCGCGTAACTATCTAATAGGCTATTTTGGGTCCAGTAGAGATTCTCATTTGGGTTCAAAGACGACTCCAATAAGTTGCAAATAATAATTTTGGCTTCTCTAGATACTGATCAGCAACATCTGAATGCACTTAAATGCAATAAATTCAAAAAGATTCCAGTGAGAGACTCATTATAACGCATAAATATGTTTCGGTTCAAAGAGCTGCTTTTGTAAAGGCCACGGGAACCATCAGTTTACGTCTGTCGTACATTTCTTATCGATCTTCACTCTAAATACATGGCAAACGTTTGGTGAGCTCAGCCTAACTGAGAGGCAGACAGTTGAAAGTCAAGAATCCAATGACTCGTTCTTCAACATATTGAGAACATATTAAATGAGCACACAATTCTAGACCACATCTGCACACTGACTGTTGTAAAATGGCGTGTGGTGCTTGTGCAGGACTGTTCTCAGAGCATATCACTATAAGAAAATCAGCTCATATCCCTATTGGAGCAAATGTCTTCAAGGCATAGACTTTCGCATATACTTGTAATGTAAATGGTATAACAGTAGGCATCGCCAGAATGATTCGGTTCTCAGAACACCGTACCATCTGAGAAAACAAAATAGCTTACAAGCTGGTTTCGACAGTATCTACAATGCATTCTAGTGCGAAAGCATCTTAACATCTGCACAGGAGTATTAGAGCCGAATATCTCAAAGTGACTCGGGATCAAAATATGTACAAAACTTACTCGGTCTAAATACTATGAATCGAGTACCAAAATCTTTCAATCAGAAAATGTATGCCTTCTAAAAGTGTTCAGATAACTCCATTGAAAATTAAATTGGAGAACAAGAAAAAAATGTTTTCTCTTGAATACAATAAAAAGTGAAGATCGCTGGAGAAAGTATATCCATTCATACGATTATATACGAGTAAATCAATATTACATGTGTTTAATGAAAATTTGGAGAGTAATGAAACTTGTGCTTTATATAAAATCAATCGTAGTAAATATTGGTCTGAGTGTGTGTACAGTCCTTTTTCATACAATATATGATAAAACTAGTTGAGCTAAATATACTTGCTGTTCGGTTCCATAAGTTTCAGTTTAACATGTTAGTGAAAAGATTACTGTTTTATAACTTTATTTAAACTAAGTAGTTTAAATAATACATCAAATATACATACTACTACAACTTCCCTTCTCAAAATGCATGGAGAAGCATCCATTATATACATATAATATTCATATATACATAAAACAAACTATTTACATATATACAATAGTTTTGCGTCTTGTTTTTGTTTTGTTTTTGTTTTTTTTTTCATTTCGCGTAAAAAAATAAACATGTCAAAAAGTACAAAAAGTGAAATATGAAGCAAAACATCGAAAATGTAACTACAACGAGTATAAATACTAATAATGAATAACAAGTGCAGTGTTGAAACTTGAGCAGTCTCGTTCGTGCTAACAAGAAAACTAATCAAGCAAATGGCTAAATAGCGCAATAACTTCTGAAACAAAAACTAAACTTAAAAAAAAAAAAAAAATTAAAACAAAAAAAAGTGTTTCACTAGTGTAAATCAATTGCAAACCAAAGAAAAATGGTACTCTTCGAAATTAAAATGCAACGAATGGGTTGAAGCGGACTACTTATTTTAGCTTGAAAATACAAAAATAAAAAATCTAAAACCATTAAATTCGTTACAATCGTCGATTTTATATTCTTCACAAGAGCACTGAAAGAGTTGCATTTTTTTTAAACCGAAAAACAGATAAGCTGTGAACCAGACATATTTTCTAAACTGTCTAGAACATTATCTTGATAAACCGGGGACCGGTTTGAGATTAATGGTGTTCACAGTTGTTCAATGTTTGTTGAAATTATTTTCAGTCGAAGGTTCACAGTTTTTAACTAAGTATTGAATAAGAAGAGATACGACCGTTTTTTTATTTACACCTTTTAAATAGAATCAAGATCTTTTCTTACTTCAGCATAGAATTATGCATGTATACGGCTAAAACGCCAAAAGAAACATTCACATTCAAATGAATGTGAATGAATGTGCGCATTTATATAATGAATGTGAATTTAATGAATAATTTTGAGAAATTCAAATTTTAATTAACAATTCGAGGTCAGTGCATGTTCATGGATGCCATGAATGAATATGATAGAATCGAATGCTCTGAATGCACTTGATTTTAGTCTGCCGACACATTTTAGCATCACTATTACACTACTTCGAAATTTTACTTTAGCAAACACTAACTTCTTGCCTTATTATTTCCTCTTGCTTTTCATTTCTTCTCACACTAATTGTCGCTAGCTAGAATATGAATTTTTTCAAAACTTCAATATATTCGAAACAAGAATGAATGAATGTTTGGAATGTTCGTGCATTCATAGTGAATTGAATTAACATTTTATTCATTCGCTGAAAGTGAAATGCAATTCATTCTGCATTGAACGAAATGAATGTTGAAATTTTAGTATCTATTGCATTCATGAATTGAATGTGAATAAATGAATATTCATAAATCAAGAGAAATGAATTAATTCATGTACGATTCTATTCCAGAAATAAATGCGCTCATAGTTCAAAATATAGGAAATATTGTGTATATATTTTCATTTTTATATCCTGCACACAAAGGAACAAGACTATAATAAGTTTGTGCGAATATACATAAGTAACAGGCGAAAGAAGAAGTGACAAACCCTATAACGTTTTTGAATATACTATACGAAAGCTGCGTCGATGTAAGCATTACTGTACGGCAGTAGGGTTAAATAAAATCTAAATATCACGAGTTTGGTGTCTCTAGCTCTTACAGGCTCTGATATCTGTTATACTATCAAACTACGAAGCAGACAGACGGAAGCACGAACATGGATATATCGACTCAGCTTCCAATGCTAATCAAGAGTCAGCTACGTTCCAAAGTAAACAGCATCTTTGGAATAGGTCATTTTCTGGTAACGCTACCTAGTGCGTTGAAAAGTTACATGCTGTCACAACTACCAGTCGAAAATTTCATGAGATTTAGCCCACAAAATGAAACTGCTTAAATCAATTTCCAGAGCTAAGTAGTATAAACTTTATATCATTGATAACTGTGATCAATTGTGTTGCACATTTTTAGGATAAACCAAAAATAAACTCTTTCAAGCTAACTGTGTGCAATGTTTAAAAATCAAATGTTTATTGTGAAAATATCTTGTGTAGTTTTTTTCTTTTTAAAATTGATAGTAGATATATATTTACTGGTTCTGAAACTGGCGTAAATGCTTCACGCTGATGATTTCCGGACGCAGATGTCGTTGGCGATGACAATATGCACGCACATGAAGACGATGATGTTGAGGAAGTGGAAGAAGATGTTGTTGAGGTCGATGTTGTGGTCTGTGTTGATATGTTCGATGATGATGAGGTCAACAGTTTTCGACTCTTAGCAATTTGCTGTTGATTTGCAGTTTTAGTTGTTTCATTATTAGCTGATGACAATGTTAATGATGATGCTAATGCTAGTAGTGGTTTATCTTTTAATGGCGCGGATGTTGTTGCTGAATCTATTGATGATGCTACTAATGATGCTGATGCTGATGATGATGTTGACTTTATATTATTGTCCTGCTGTAGTTTTTGTTGTTGCTTAAATCCTGCTGTTGTTAAAATGGACATGGTTGACCATAAAAATGATGCATATGATTGCTTTTCTGGCTGTTGTTGTGGTGTCTGTAAAAACCACAATATAAAATACGTTCAAAGGATATGCAATTTGGAATAGAGTTTAAAATGTAAAATATATGAAAATAATTAGTACTAGGTTATTATTGTAAATATAACTCATGAATAACATGCGAGCGTGATTTGAGAGTTCTAAGGCGTTTGGAAGTTTTTGCACTTTTTCAAAGAAGATACAATATATTTTCAAGAAAAAATCACCTTGGACGCCGATGGATTCTCTCCAATAAGTTTTTCAAAAAAAAAACAAATCAAAAACTACAGAAGTGTAGTACCTACTAATATACGAGAAAAATGTAATACCGGTTTTTTTTTTTTGCTGAGTTCAGGTTTCTGGAACAGCCCATGTTCTCGGTCATATATCTCGGAAACTATAACTCATACGACTTAGGATCTGGAATCTTTTAGCTTGTAAATTGAATTTACTTTAATTTCGTATATGGTTACATTTTCCGTATCTTTGCTAATTTCAGAGATACAGGCCAAAATTTTACAAATTTGCGGCCAAAACACTTTCAAATTAAAATTTTGTTTGCAGACATCCGCTAACCTAGCCAGAAGGGTATTACCACTGCATTCAGCTTATCCAAATTAAGTAAAATCGACCTATCTCACGAACTCCTAGCAATTCGAGTACAACAGTGGAATCTGTGTCAAAATTTCCAAAAATTTTCAAAATTTTGGAAAAGTCATTCAATCTATTCGAATCTATTCGGTATTAATGAGTTCTTGGAGTTACTAATTACGACACTGAATTCAGATTTTCGAAATTAACACTGGCACATCTAATATGCTGGATCAATTTTTGAAAAGGTAGTTCTATCTTTTCAATACTCAGAGTGAATATAGTATTCATACAAAGTAATAGTCGTATTTACTCAGTAAAATTTTTTGAACTTGCAGAGTATGAAATTAAATCCAGATTCGTTAAATCTGAATTCAGTATCGTAATAAGCAATTTTAAAACTCCTAAATACCGCATTTCACAGAGATTGAAAATCGGAATCCCGATTTGACTGGAGACGAAACAGTATTGATCTAAATTCCGTTGAAAACTTCTGGTAATAAAGAGAAGACCCAAAATCTTGTCAGAACTGGAAGAAATAGGATTGAAATAGTTTGGTATAGATGGAGATGAGAGCTTCAGAGTGTCACTCTAGAACAAGTTCATCTAACAATGTCTTTCCTCGCAACCGTTTGGGAATGGCCTTCATGATGTACCATAACATTTCTCCTTGCTCTTCTATTGGAATTCCATAAGTTCGAGTATAAGTCTGTAATAAGAATGTCGATACTGATTTATACTCTGCTGCAGATATCTATTTAAGGTTTTTTAAAGAGCGGCTTCCGAGCAGTGTGTGACTTCCTTTCGTTATGAGCGGGATGGGTCGTAGAAGATAACTATGAATTGTCTCCATCTTCGGCATTCCCACAACTTCAATAGAAATCATTGTGTCTACCCGTATAAGGGTGCATCCAACCTTCAGAATGGAGAAGTTTGTATTTCTCTGACGCTGAAGTGCGCTTATTTATCTAAAATTATGGCTTTACCAAGTAACTGGCAAGGTTTTAGATGGGTTTTAGTGACCCATAGATTATGCTTTTAAAACGGATCGATTTCAAAATGATGCAGAACTCACAAGTAGCTTTAGCTATCTCTAAAGTGTTATTCTCTGAAGGAATGGAAGGAATTAGCGGTACCGTTTTTGGCTAGCCAGTCTGCTTCGCAGTTACCTCAATATAATGCTGCTCAATATCATGCTAAACAGGTGAGCTGAATTCTGTCATCACGTTAAGAGGTCTGCGAAACTCAGTAGTAGTTTTGTTACTGCAGCTCCTGGTATGTTAAGACCTTTGCTTGATAAAAGTTGTAATTGCTTCTAAAAATCTTCTTGAAAATTATTTTCCTTCTTGACATATTATCGTATAACAACATTCCATTTAACAACTTCAGAACTCTTTAAATCAACACTGCATGCATTTTGTATAGTATGCCACTCTAGTTAACAAACTATAAAACTAATTAAAAATATTATCGTATAAATGTATTGTAGTAAAACTAACTAACTTACATGTACTCGTACGAGTATTATTTATCAATGGTGCTGCACTAATTGAATTTGAATTTTATCACTACATGCTTATAAAACGAACTTGAACTCGTACCGTGTGAGTGTGTGTGTGTGTGTGTGTGTGTGTACGTAATTGAAGTGCAGTTATTGTAGATACATTTTACATAACAACAACGTATCGTAAATGCACATACATAAATGTATCTTTCTATTGTATCTATAGTTTTATTGTATCTATAGTTTTATATCTTATCATGTCTTTTTCACTCGTACTCACCTTGATGATTTCCGGCGCCATTAGGGGCGCTCGACTCATGTTATACTGATATAGCACCATGTAAATGCAGGTTGTCGCTACGAAAATGGTCAGGTACATTTTTGTGGTTTTTGCCAACGCCATTTTATCCGTTTTCAGCGTTTTGTTTAGATATAATTAATCCAATTGTGTTTAGAGTTGATATCCAGTGCACTTCTTCTAGTTCTAGTTCTAGTTGTGGTTGTTTTTGTGTTTGTAGTGTTTTTTTACGTGTCGGTTTTGGTAGTTTTTTGGTTTGATTTTTCATTCGTTTAATGTTATTTCAATCGTTGATACTGCAAAAGATTGAAAACTATATATATAAATTTTGTCAATTGTTTTAACTTATTCATTTTGACAGTAAATTTTGAAATTAAATTTTTATTTTGATTAAATCGAATTTTTTATATCTTAATATTCGCTTAAATTGGTTAACTAACTATTTTTTGTTATCTCACATGCAGGTTTAAATATTGCGCTGTGAACTATATATGTGAATGGCAAAAAACAACTCACAACGAGGCAATGTTGCTACAAAACAAATTAGAATTAAGATAATCTGACAAATAAAATCAAAAGTTTTTCTCTTCTATTCTTAATTTGGGTGCGTTGAACACGAAAAACATACTGATTTTTTTCAACGTTATCCAGTTGCCTCCCTCTCCACGGATCCACCACTGTTTAATAGCCTTCATATGAAATTTCATATAGTAAAGCAGTTATACACTCCTCGTCACTTGAATAGGACACCCCTTAAGTCTTTTTTCTACCGCCCACTGCTCACAAACCAAGCATGCTAGAGAAATAATTTTTTTTTTAAATAAAGTTCATTTAACTTTTGTAATTTGACCAGAATGAAGCTTTAATGCTAAAGCTTCGTGACAAGAAGACATCGTCGACCCCATAAAGTATATATATTCTTGATCACCTCAACGAAACGAGTCGATCTAGCCATGTAGTAAAGTTTTTTCAAGTTTTTTTTTGTATTAATAAATTATCAAAAAGAAAGATTACCTTTTTGTTTGTAATATGTGTGTTTGTTTCTACTTCTTTGGTAACCTCCTTCTAAATACTTTGGCTGTGTTTAAGTTTGACAAGTTTTAGCCTTTCAAAATAAATTTTGATTATCTTCTTTCAGCTCTTTTTGATAGCTGCTTAATTGGTTCGCATTCCAAAATATCTGAAATTATAAAATGAAGAATATTTTAATAGAATAAATTCTAAAATTCTTTGTTTTAATAAATTTATTTAGTGACTTTAAAACTTATTAACTGAAATCTTTTCTTTTCAATATAAAAACAATCTTTTAAGAACTTAAATATACCATTCACACATGTGTGAAATGGTATTATCAATTTGTCTGAAAGTTTGTAACGCATTAAAGGAGGCATCGTAGATTCCATAAGGTATATATATTCTTGATCATCTCGACGAGACGACTCGATCTAGCCATGTCCTTCTGCCTGTCTGGGTTTTTTGGGAACCAATTTTTATGCTATTCACTTGAAATTTTACACATACACTTCTTTTTATTGCAGTTTAACAGAGTATCAAGATTGACCCGGCACGCCCACTTTTTGGGGTAGCCTCCATACAAACCCACAGCCCACTTTTGTGTTTTTGTATGAAAAACTTAAAAAAAAAAAACTTAAAAATGGAGCGCAACTTTGTATAGGAGCTACCCTTAAAGTGATCCGATCTAACCTATGCGGTATATTTTATTAAGAATAACTTCAAAATGGCGGAAGATTTGTATGGCGGCTACTCCTTAAATTGGGGTTGTTGTAACAGCTTGGTTTGGGCTGTATCAGGAAATATATATATATACAATTTATTATATAATGAATGTATTGTAGTGGGCAAAGCGCTTATGGATGTAAGAGAAAGACAGACCGAAATGTAAGTGTCAAGTCCTAGGCAGGAAGCTACTACTGTTGATCGTAACCAAAGGTCTAAAGGACTCAATTGAGTCGGATGGGACGGACAATTGAACAGCTGGATAGTGTCGTGCGGTGACTGACCGCATTCGGGGCAGCAATTATTATTGCTTATCTCAATCCATTCCCTGTAGCAATCGAGCATATTGCTCCAACCGGACCTCAACTGTGCAAGTTTAGTACTGGTGTTACGAGGGAGACGTTTTTCACTCTCATTAATAGGTGGAAGACCTATTAATAAGAGCTTACTGACTGTAAGTATAATCATACTACTCTATACGATTCTCTTGTATAAAACGATCTATACTCGTTTTCTAACTTCTAATATTCCTACTTATCCGGGTAGGAGCAATGAGGACAGCTTCGAAAGCAACTTATTATGTGGAAAAATATTAAAACGAAGGAAGATTTGTATTGCGGCTACTCTTTAAGTTAGGGTTGGCATGTTCATTTAATATTAGTTACCTGAAAAAGAAAAGTGAGAGTTTAGATATACAAACTAATAGTCTACAAGATCTAGACGTTCAAACAGACCATCGGACGGACGGACATGTCTATATAGACAACTTTTAATGCTGTTCGAGAAGTTACCTATATAGTTTATCGGGTCTTTCGCGCGTTCTTTTGTCTGTTACATACCTTTGCACAAACTTAATATACCCGTTTACTCTATGCGTACAGAGTATAACAAGCAAATACAACGCTTCATCAATTTTGATGTATTGTATATGTAATGTGATACCATTCAGCTTCATTATTTATACGCTTAATGTATTTCTAATGAAAATTTAATACAACAAAAATTAAAATGTGTGAAGAATAAATCATTATTATTAATAATTAATTAAAAACAAATTTAGTTAATATGCTGCGCACCTGTTCTATTTTACTTTTACTTTTGTTTTTTTTTTGCTTAATATATGCACTGATATACGATAACTTTCAATTACTCGTAGTAATTAATCATTTACAAGTATCTTGTGTCATCATTTGTGTTTTTTTTTGCGATTCATATTGAATAAAATCCATTAAATTCTCACATCATAAGCCCCCGAAACAAAATGCTTTAAGTCTCTTTAAATTCAAAACTAATTTGTGCAGTTTAAAAAGTCATTTATCAATTATTTTGAATTTCCAATATTTTGCTGAAATAAATTAAATTTATACATATGTAGGTGTATGTAGGTAGTATGCCATTTGAACAGACAATGCGATAGACTACATAGAACCACACTAAAACACAAAAATGTTTTGTACACTGATAAGAAATTAATTAACAAGCAAAAATTTAAATTTGTTTAAAATCGAAACTTTTACACATTTTGTACACTTTGCATGTTTCGAAGAAGCTTTTGTTTGTAAGGTGTTATATGTGTATGTCGATTTGAACTAATAATAGTATATTAGTTTGTTTAGATAGAATTTCATGTCTGTAAATAAGTTATCTGTATGAATCGCACTAGACGTACATATATACGAGTATGTACATATATCATAGGTTTGTCTGGCGAATTATACGGCAATGAACTGATTGGATTAAACACGGAAAAAGAAGTTTAAAGAAAAGTATTCACTACAAAATATTATAAATTCTTACTTGAGCTAACACTAGGCAAAATATCAAAAGCACCATGGAAAGTTTCAAATATACTAAAAAAGTTTAATATTTCACAGAGGTTGGCAGGCCGGCTCAATTTGTAAACAAGACTAATACCATTCACACGAAATTCTAAATAGTATTGTAAAACATAAAAGTTTAAATGGGGCTACCCCAAAAGGTGGGCGGTACACGCCCACTAGTAGATGTGTATGAAGCGATGTAGTAGATGTGCAAGACGCCGCCATAGCGAATTTCAAGTTGATATTGATGTTTTCCTTGCAAATGTATAAAAGTGAGCTGTGGGTTTATATGGGACTACCTCAAAGAGTGGGCGGGACACGCCCAATTGTATATGTATATAAAGCGGTTGGCCACTAAAATCCACCAAATCGAATTTCAAACTAATATTGATTTAAATGAAGAATTTTTTCATAAAAAACACAAAATTGCACGATGGGTTTGTATGGTGACCACCCCAAAAAGTGGGCGAAGCACGCCCATTAGTCTATGTATGTCAAGTGACTATCTATAAAATGGTACCATATCGCCTTTCAACCTAATATTGACTTTAATAAAGAAGTTTTTCTTACAAAAACACACAAGTGGGCAGTATCTTTGTATGGGGGCTACCCTAAAAAGTGGGCGAGGCACAAACGTTGATCTATGAATGTAATGCGGCTGACCATAAAAAGGCACCATATTGCATTTCAACCGAATATTGACTTTAATAAAGAAGTTTTCATACAAAAAGTCAAAAGTGGGCAATAGGTTTGTATGGGAGCTACCCCAAATAGTGGGCGAGTCCCGCCCATTAATGTATATGTCAAGCATCCGTCCACCAAAAGTTACCATATCAATTATTAAGTTAATATTGACTACAATAAAAAAGCTTTTCATACAATAAGGTAAAAGTGGGCGCTGGGTTTGTAGGGGGGCTACCCTAAAAAGTGGGCGTGGCGGGTCAATCTTGACACTCTATAGTATGTGGAAAATTTCAACTGAATAGCATTAAAATTGGTCCCCAAAAAATGCGCAACAACATACAGACAGACAGACGGAAGGACAGACAGACATGGCTAGATCGACTCGTCTCGTCGAGCTGATCAAGAATATATATATACTTTATGGGATCTACGATGCCTCCTTTAATGCGTTACAAACTTTCAGACAAACTGCTAATATCGCCAAGTGTGAATGGTATAAAAAATTCCACTTTCGAAAGCACTGGATCACATATAGGTGGTACCACGATTTTTTTGGAAGAGTTCCTTTTTTCTTTCCTTTCTCCGTTTATTTTAACAAAAACTTTAAAATAAAGCTTGCTCAAGTGATTTATTATAGAGGGTAGGATAGGCACACTTCAAAATTATAACTATGCAAAAAGTTTGGGTTCGAAACCCAGTTTGTTACGAATTGTTGAACTTATTATGACAATTGAAATATAATTTCTAGAGCCTTCTTCATTACAAATATTGTGACTAACAGTTAATAACCATTTATATATATTATGTGAAGGGTATATAAAAAAAGAAGTTCAATTGCTACAATTAGTGCAATCAAATTAATTGACAAAAGCACATGAACGATTGTTATCACAACTAATGAAACTGAAACATGAATTCATTTGCAGCTATTCTAAATCAACAGAAACTGTGGAGATACTACAAAATACTTAAGTGAAGGCTTGTTTGAATGCATTAAATTGTCTTGAAATTGGCTACAAAATTTAAAAATTTTTCATACCATATCAGATACTTTAAAGATTTAGAAGTGTTTTCTTGTTGCAATTAGCAAAGCGCGAGTTGAGCCATTTTACCACAGCCTAATTTCCGCTTAAAACCACAGCCGTGCTGCAGCAGATGCAGGTGCAAATGAGAAAGAGCCGGAAGTAGAGTGGTGGGCAGCCATTTTGTGTTTCAATGGTGACCCCCTCTTATGAATAAAGAGAAATAAAATAACACCCACTGCGCGCATAACGTTTAATTTTATGTTGTGCAAAATTGTTCTGAAAATTGTTGTTGTTGATATGCAAAAGTGTGCCCACGGGATTGTTGTCTTCCATGTGGCACACACAATAATAACAACAAAATCAACAACAACAATAAACAGGGTATTAAAAAAAACTTACCACCAACATATTTTCTTCTTGAAGTGAATGTTTAACAAATCAGCTTGAAAATGAATCGCGTGTTAAACTTATTTGCTTTTTAATCTCTTTTTCATGCAACAATAAAAGTTCATTGGCCATTTGGAGTTTTTAATTCTTTAGTTTTTATACCATTCACACATAGTGTGAAATGGTATTTTCAGTTTATCTGAAAGTTTGTAACGCCTTAATGGAGGTATCGTTGAGCCCATAAGTTATATACTTATATTCATGATCAGCACGCGACAAGACAAGTCTCATTTTCCATTTTTAATTTACAATATACTATTCTGAATTCATTCGTTTGGAAAAAATCTGAATCGAAATAAAATTTGAATATTTCAAAATAAATTTTAAATGTTTGAATACATTCATTTGACAGAAAAAGGGAATTGAAATATTATTTGACTACATTCATATTGTATTAAAAGTGTTTGAATTGATTCAACAGACATAAAAAATCAATTGAATTAAAATTTTAATCAATTCATTGTGAATATAAAATGTTTAAGTCCATTCATATGCTAAAAAAATGAGTTTAATGGACATTTGAATTAATTCATATTGAATAAAAAGTTTTGGAATTCAGTAATTTGAAATAATTAAATGAAATTTAGTTCATGTTGACCTAAAAAACGAATTCTTATTCATTTTTTATTCATTTTAAGTTCGTTATTCATTCGCCACTTAAGGCCAAGAATTCAGCTTAAGTGGCGAATGAATAATTCATTTGTGTTCATTCAAATTAATTAGTCGTTTTTCGGAAAACGAAATTTTCACACTTCAACACACACTTTTCACCTTTAATTTTTATACGAAGAGATAGCTAACCAAGTATCACACAATGCATTTGACAGGTAAACAAATAAGGAATTATAAATGAATTATGAAATACGCATATTGAATTGTAAATGAATTAAAATAAAAATAATTATAAATGAATTGAAAATATGATTGAAAAACAAAAGCACTACAATTCGGGTTTTTTTTATTAAAAATTAATTAATTAAAATTTCAATTCATTTAATTTTTTGAAACAAATGAATGAATTCAACAATTTTTAATTTAAAATGAATTAATTCAAATTTCCATTCAATTGCTCTTTTGGATCAAATGAATGAATTTAAAAATTTTTAATTAATCAGGAATTTATTCAATTCATTTTTAATGCCAAATAAGTGAATTAAAATATTTTCAATTCAACATGAATTAATTCAAATTTTAATTCACATCAATTTATTGGTCAAAAGTATAAATTCAAAAATGACTCTGCTTCCTTACAGATCATAAATCAAGTTTTAATTCAATTCGCTTTTGAATGAATTCAAAATTTGTTAATGCAGTTCCTGTATGATTCACAGTCATTTATTTACAGCGCTGTTAGAAAGAAAAATTTGAAGCCTAATCACGGCCTATTACGAAAAATATGACGTGTAGAGGGTATAATATAGTCGAGCACAACGTTTTAGCTTTTTTTGAAATTGCATGGCTACTTGCAACAGCAAACAATAACAACAAAAACAACAATACTTATTATGACAACAACAAGCCGGCCTCTGGGACAAACAATGCGTTGAAAGTTCTATGATGCTTTTCCATGTGCCACGCCATGGGGCGCAAATTTTTATTTAAAGGCTTTACACATTTTTAATTGTATTAAAGTTTATATACTAGGCTGAAACTTAATGGCTATTTAAATTTCTCTGCTAATAGGTACTTAGAGTTTAATTTATGCCTAAATAAACCGGGTTGGTAAAGTATGTATATAATATATTATGTACTAAGAGTATTACCATAAAATCGTAAAACTCTCAAGAATCTAGTAAAATAATCTGTTACAACAAAAAGATGCTTCAGCAAACAATAAGTTTAAAAATATTATAACAAAAGCTTCAGTAGCAGAATGGCTTTAAGTATTTGGATAAAAAAAAAAGAATATTAAATACTTAGTCAAAAAATTAGCAAAGTTTAGCAGTGGATTTGAGAACAATGAGAAAATATTACTTTGGTAAATAAAGCTTGTTTGAGAAAGCTAGAAAGAAGTTTGTGCTACGCTTAGAAAAAAATAATATGCACTTTTTAATGCATAAAACTATGAAATAAAAACTACACGCAAAATTCTCTCAACGTCAAGTTATATCAGGCCTGTTCCGGTACTCACTTACCGGAATATTGATTAGTGAAATTGAGCTAGTGAAATCATTCCAAAAAGTGAAAAACTTGCCATTTTGTCGCACTCGCTTTTGGAAAACCGCCATAAAGTGATAACCGGAACAGGCCAGTATGAGTCTCTGGCTGTAGTTATCATTTAAAGCCCAATACTGAGATCGATGAAACTTTTTGCTACCGAAATTGTAAGTTATAACTACTATGTCAAACAAACAAAAAACGGTGTTCCAAAATCAACATTAAATACTAAAATCAGATATTTATTAGGTGAAAAGTCCACACATATTGATTTTTCTGTGGTTTTTTCTGACGGAAATGCAAAAGATCACACTCTTTGTCACCCGCTTTTTGAGCATGTATATGAAGTATTTTCGGTAGCAAACATTTTTGTTATCTGAGTACTCAATGAAAAACAGTTCGTGCCGAAAATGTTCGATTGTTGTTTGAAAGCGTTTTTCTAAATGAAGTTTTTTCGGCATCAAAAATTTTCATCGATATCACTATTGAGCTTTAGAAATAATAATTGTATATTTTTGGTTCTGTTTTTTTTTTTTTTTTGGGTAAATTAATCTACATGTTAAACAATGTTTCGAACCTTTAAAAATTGAGTGGATGTACTGAGTGGAGTTTCGACCTAAACGCAAAAGAAGAGTTGAAATCAAGAGCTGGAAAACGTAAATTTATCGGTCTGGAGCAGCGAAAAATAGGTATTCCAATTGCTTGATTAATGATATATGACCAAATTTAACAATGTTTACGCAAATAATGTTTTAAATTTATGGACAACTATTGTAAGGAAAAAATAAAGGATATGACGTTAACTTCTCTGAGACATTTTAGCCATGTCAATCTGTCAGTTTTTTTGCACTCGATTGCCTAAATTATCAAGACATTCATTACAAAGTTGGTATGGAGATTTTTACAGAAAAAAAACTGAAAAGTGAAAATGGCCGTGAAGTGAACACTACGAAAACACAACAATTTATTGTCTTGTATTGATAATATTTTAATTTAAGCAATCTATATGTACAAAAAATCAGATTTTTCTGACACAAAATAAGTATGTTCAAAAATGAACAAGCATAGCCAATTTTTTTTATAGTATTAAATTTGAATATTCTTAGACGATGTGTTTTTATTCTATCAAAATTTATTGTTTTGTTTTTTTTTTTTTTATCAAAATGTAATTTCAACAAAACAACGAAGGACATTGATATCAGAACATACTGTGAGAAAGGGAGAGAGAACGAGAAAGAAATAAACCACAAAACAGCAATAACTTGAAAATAAATTAAAAAATAATAAACAAATCTTATAACAAGAATTTAATGTCAAAACTTAACCCATTTACATGACATTTTCCAACACACAAAATGGCGGCTACGAACTGCAATATGATAAAACCAAAAGCAACAATGGGAAAAAACTATTTACAACAACAAAGAAACATGCACTGCGACAAAAATTTTAAAATAAAATAAGAAAAAAAAACAAAAAAAACGTTAACTTCGGTTGAACCGAAGCTCTAATACCATTCACACGAAATTTTAAATAGTATTGTAAAACATCAAAGTGGGGTCTTAAATAGGGACGGTACACGCCCACTAGTAGATGTGTATGAAGCGATGTAGTAGATGTGCAAGACGCCGCCATATCGAATTTCAAGTTGATATTGACGTTTTCCATGCAAATGTATAAAAGTGAGCTGTGGGTTTATATGGGACTACCTCAAAGAGTGGGCGGGACACGCCCAATTGTATATGTATATAAAGCGGTTGGCCACTAAAATCCACCAAATCGAATTTCAAACTAATATTGATTTAAATGAAGAATTTTTTCATAAAAAACACAAAATTGCACGGTGGGTTTGTATGGGGCTATCCCAAAAAGTGGGCGGGCCACGTCCGTTAGTCTATGTATGTTAAGCGGCTGACCATAAAAAGGCACCACATTGCATTTCAACCTAATATTGACTTTAATAAAGAAGTTTTCATACAAAAAGACAAAGCGTGCCCGTAGGTTTGTATGGGGGCTACCCCAAACAGTGGGCAGGTCCCACCCATTAATGTATATGTCAAGCATCCGTCCACTAAAAGTCACCATATCAATTATTAAGGTGATATTGACTACAATAAAAAAGTTTTTCATACAAAAAGTCAAAAGTGGGCGGTGGGTTTGTATGGGAGCTACCCCAAAAAGTGGGCTTGGCGGGTCAATCTTGATACTCTATTAAACTGCAATAAAAAGAAGTGTATGTGCAACATTTCTACTGGATAAGCACACAAATTAGTCCAAAAAAAAAGGCGCAACAACATACAGACAGACGAACATGGCTAGATCGACTCGCCTCGTCGAGCTGATCAAGAATATACAAAACTGATAATACCATCATCAGTAATCGAAGCTTTAATATCCTTCAAAGAAGAAACATTCGTTGTGAATACCCTCAGTGTTTCGTTGGTCGCTGGCCGTATGGCTTTCACCAAAAATATATACAAAAATATAAAAGTGAGCGATGAGTTTGTAAAATTTTGCCTAGCAATTTAGGGATTCGAACCATTTTCCGTTCTAGAAGAAACTTCATACTGAAGAACAATTCGTTGTAAACTGAGCAACTACTTAATAGCGCAACTAACGCTCAAAAGGACATGGTGAGATGCAATTTTTTTTGTCGAGTCCATCGAGAATAGCGTTTTCGATGTCTTTTTCAACTTTCAGACAAACTATTAATACCTTTTTCACACTATGTGTGCAGGGTATAAGAAAAAAAAGATATGTAAACCGCCGATAGGAAAAATTTATAAAAGTATTTTTTTTCCAGTGGGCGTTTTTTATTTATTGTTGTTTTTATTATTTTTGCCACAAGTGGGTGAAAAATGCTGACAAAATAACTCAACGGAGGCAAAGGCGCCAACAGCAAAAACAACAATAAAAAGTATCTATAGCGTCTAATGCATAAAAGGACATCATGCAGTATAGCAAAGAGCGAAAACAGCGTGCGACAACACTTTACAATTCTACATCTATCTGTCTGTGTGTATGTGTGTGTGTGTGTATATGATGATGATCCTGTGTTGCACTTGTATCCCGGATGCCATTTTTTTCAAGCATTTTTCAAGCGCTTAGTTACTTTGCTGCATGCCTGCCGTGCTGCCAACCGCATTGTATGTCCTTGATACAAATTTATAAACACACCAATACAAATGCAACAGCAAAGAGATACTCAAAGCTTGCAGCAGACACAGACGCAAATACTCAATCTCTCATTCTTGCCTGCCTGCCTGACGCCTGCAGCAATCTGTCTCTCTAAGGAAATACTATAACAAAAGTGGCATTAATAGTGGCTAAAATGAAACCGAAATGGGTAAATAAAAATGGATAATGCGCTTAAAAATGACTGCCACTAGTCACACTTGCTGTTAAGTTTCGTGCCAACTGACTCAGTGACTAAATGACTAAATGACTCAGTTATTTGTCTGCAACATCAACGCAGGCAAGGACTTCTTGGCATAGTTCTTCTTTAATATATTTACTACTTATTTATCCAATAAAACGGACGCCTCTCCAAAGTAGTATTAAAATAAATAAATAAATATAGAACAACTTATGTAGTTCATTTTGACGACACTTTGGCGCGCCGTTTCAAATATTCAATAAAATAGACAAAAAACAAGCATAAATATTATCTTCAATGGAACCGAAGCTTTAATACACTATATAGGGTTGATATTAAATACATCCTTATGAAAATTGTAGTTTCTAATGGGACCCTCATAACTAAACAATAGTTATGAGGGTCCCATTTAAAACAAAGATGCGTATTGAATGGGAACTGATATTAATTAGAGCCCGACACGAATGCATTTGTTTTCATACATTGCGATTTAAAATTTGATATTAGTGGAATAATACTGAGTTTTAGTAAACGACAGCAAAGCTTGTGTAAATTATTCATTCACATTCATAAAAAGAGGAACGCAAATTGGCCCAACACTTTTACTCTATCTGCTTGAAAAAAAAAATAATAAGTAGGGTATTGAAAAAAAATTGTTAAAGAAATGTGCCCAATTTTCGGTTGATTTTTCTTGAAACTTAATTGCATTTAAAACTTAATAGCAGTTATAATTCACAAATAGTTTTTACATATTATTTGTTAAGTGCGCAGCACAACTTTTTCATTGTTTGTTGTCGTTTGAAAATGAAGTAGAAAATGAATGAGCGTATTATTCGTGTATAATACGGGTTTAAAAAATTACTTCGGCGCAGTTGGTCGAATTTCGACTGAAGCGGACCTAGTATTTATTACTTCAATGCATTACAAACTTTCCGACAAACTGAAAATACACACCTCGCACTATGTGTATAGGGTATGAAAAACGATAGGACATTAGCAGCATCAACAACAAGCAACATATCAAGCATCAACAGCATCAATATCAAGTTTTGTCTCTCTGTCTGTCCATCCGCCCGTCCGTCTGTCTCACAAAAACAATTGCATACTATTTGGCGCCTTAGACACGTACGCGGAAAAGACATAGCGCCGCTGATGAATGAACGTATGAACAAATGAAAGACGTGGCAAGGACTTGACTTGCCAACTTGGCGTCATCAGTTCAAGTAGTACTTTAATGGCAGCAAAAGTGAAACCAAAGTCAGCACAGTTCTTCGAATAGAATCGTTCGCTCATACCATTTAACTTATATACCCGTATACCTATGGTATAAAAACTACTCACATTTTGCATTAAATATGAACTTTATTATGATTTATGTAGTTCGTTTGTTGCCGCTACAGCTGCGCGTGTCTAGTTTTTTCACTTTGGAGAATAAATGGTTCTATTAAAACGCACACACCCTGTTTGCTGCAGTTGGGCGTCCGTTCAGCAGTTGTACTCCTTAAAATGCCTTAGTAAATGTGTGAAAAATGGCTGCTGGCATATGAACGTAAAGTGTTCAGTGCTATATTCAACATTTCATTTCATTTCAAGTACATACAATATATATACTGGTATATACCCGTAGAGCACTATAGTATTTTATACTTTGCTGCTACTGCTTGACTTGGCCTGAGTAGTTCTTTATAGCGCAAGTTATGCAAAAACATATTTCATATTAATGGCACGGACTCGAGTGGCGTGCAAATTTAAATGTGAAAACAATATGGTTTTTCCAAATTGCATAGAAATGTAGTTAAAACTGCAGAAGAACACTAGAGCAATTCGTATATTTTCAAGTAAGTATTTAGTATGCAATTGATGCTTTTGAGCATCTAATTTTGTTAAAATCATCTCTATGGAAAACTCGTATGTTTAAAAACTACAGCATCTAATGTATTTACACCGGCGGAAAACGGCAAATAAATTTTGTTTCCATCAGTTTTGGTGAATTTTATGGCATTATAGAATGATTTTTGCCATTGGCCGACTGTGTAACAATGGTTAATATGAAGAACTCTAAAAATGTTTCCGGAAAAACAAATAGTTTCCTTTGAAAAAGAATTTATTGCTTTTCATAATATTCTCAAGAAACATTAATACAAACCAATCTGAAAAACATTTTCCCACCCTGAAGATGATATCTACAAAACTTCCCATTGGAACGTGAAAACAGCTTCTTCTGGCAATATAAATCTTTGACCACACAAAATATCTTTGATATGCGCAAAGAAGAAGAAAAAGAAGTCATTGGGTGCCAAATTAGGGCTATACGGCACGTGACCGATCAATTAAAGTTTTTTTTTTCTCACCGAAAAAGGCCAAAGTAAGACTTATTGTGTGAGAGCTAGCTTTGTTCTGATGTAAGCTGATCTGTCGTTTTGCTTTATTTCAATTCCATTTACTTCTGGCAAAGAAAGTTTTGTATACCACCAAAGATGATGCATTGAACCCAAAAATATTGTACTTTCGTTTTAATGTTTTTTGCCAAGGGCGGGAGAGAATTATGTAGAATGTGTAGAAGAACAAAATGCTCATAGAACGAACCACTTTTGTTGGCTTTGGTTTTCTTTGTGGCTCATACCCGTATATACAACTCTCGTCACCTTTCACGATATGATTTAATGTGGAACAACTTTGCATCAATTCAAACAAGCCTTTTTTGCCCTCCTCGTTTAAATTATGTGGGATCCAACGTGCACAACGCTCTTTGACATTTAAATGCAATATATGTATGATAGGAGCGTGCATACCTAGGCATGGCTCAATCTCACGGTGTATCACGTGGTGGTCGTATTTTATTAGTTCACGTACAGCATCGATGTTTTTTGGCAGAACAGCTATTTTTGGACGATCTTCTCTAGATGCGAAGTTAAGCGAAGGGCGACAACTTTTGAAATGAGTATATAAGTCCTTAACAATAGTTTTATTGGAGTTTTATTCTAGTTAATTGCATTTTTTGGCCATATCTGCAATTTTTCAAGTCATTGTAAAGAACTCAAATAGTTGTCATAGCTCAAAATATTCTGAGTTGGCACCCTAGTTTTGTCAGTTCAGGCAACTTTTTTAGTGTTCTACGTAAGTCAGCAAAATTGTTGCCAAAAACATTTGTCAAAGCTTTTTTTGCCATTTGCCGGTGTTGTAAGTTCAGCATTATAATTTAAGCGTTTTAAAATATACAATATCTAAAATGCAAAAGTCACATAAAATTATTTCATTCGTAAGTCATGAGTATACTTGCATATGTATGCAAGTCGCTTTAACTCTTAGTGGGAGCATAAGGCAACGCAAAGTAAATTATACGACCTGCTTAACTACGAAAGAGGGCGCCATAAATACAGGTGCTTGTTAACTATCAGCTGATTGCCGTCGTAGCAAACAGCTGATGTTTAAACTTTTAACAAAACTGATTCACTATTTGAGTACGCTCAAATTTTCGTAAGCCTAAAATGAAACACACACTGCATGGTTTGAATAAACGATTATACGCATATATCATAGGCTATCGACGATTGAATCGAAGAAAGAAAAGAAAAGGATCTATACATTCGGTAGACATAAATATTTTGGAAGTGATAAAAAAAAGTTCCATAGCAACTTTATAATCAAAAGAATATCTATTCAGAAGCTGCTATCATTTTAGGATCTTAGCGTGCAAAAATGCTTTCTTATTACAACCAAGAAATAAGGACCGTAAATAATATTATGTATGTATATAGTTTTGCCACAAAGTATGAAAGGCCGTAAAGGAAACATCAAAGAAGAATTTACAAAGACCCTTTATGTAATTGTTTTTTTTTTTTTCATATACAAAGGCCGTTTATTTATACGAAACACTAATAACGATTCTGGAAGGATGTCTGCATCCGAATATATTTACATTAAATTTTCATTGTTGTCATTCAAAAATCTTGTACTTTGTGTGGTCGCATTTCTTTGATGAAAACCCTTCTTTATTTCTAAAATGGTCGTATTGAAAAAAAAACGAGAGTTTTGAAAGCAGCCCAGATTTCTGCGTATGTTTTTACAATATTCTTAATTATTATAGAATAATTATGACTACATCTAACAGACATTGCAGCAAACAGTATTACATTTCTTGATTTCACAGTTTCACATTACATACATTTGTATATTTAGTTTGCTTTCTATAAATTACAAGGCATACAAAAGTAAATATAAAGTTACGTTTACAAGGTAAATATTTAAAAATACTAAATAGCGTATTCAAAGTAAGTGTTAATTAAAATCAGTAGCTATTTCTAGGTAAATGCTCGTTGAAAAGTGTAAAGTTTCACTTTAAGTTTATTTTGTGTACGAGTAATGTTTGGCATTGCAATATATGTACATACCAAAGTATGTATATATAAATATAGGTATATTAGTATCATCTTTCAATATATTGTACAATATATTCTATATATACCCTACATATACAATACACGGAATGGTAAATCACCAGTCGCTTTGTGCTAGTGCTGTACTAGTTCCACTAGTATTTCTTATACTTAGTTTAGATTGACGGATTTAGCATGGTGATGGTACGAGTATTCAAGCGGTCAAGTGTCATCCTTTGCATTACCATTCACTAGCCCCGTCACTAGTTCTGACGGACAGGTTACTTCACCAGTGAAAATGGGTTAATAATTTCGCTAGTGCTGACTGACTAGCATACTAAATCGTAAATAAAATTTTATTTGTTACTTTTTATATCTTAATTAATTTTATACACTGTATAAAAAACATTACTAACAGGGTGTGTTGCGTTGTTTAAAGAAGAAACTATGGTGTGTACAGTGTATAATATAGTCGGACACTTAATTCTTATTTTTTGTTTGCAGTTCAATTTTTGTAACATTTTATTTGAATTTGGTTTTATTGTACAGTGTGTCTCAAAAGAAAGTTCACATTTGATTTGCTGATTGCGTGAACGCAACTATTCCGAGGGGCGCGGGGGTATGTCAATCGGTAGCCTAGCTTTTGGGAATTTAGTCGCTATGGAGCGTTTCTCGGGTGTTGTGCGTACGTGAGTTTTACAAAAACTGTAATTCAGCGACTGTAGCGCGTAGAAAATTCTGCAGTATTCGACATGTTCGTCATTTAAATGATGCGCCAAGCCCTCGACTCATTGAAAAATAGGCCGAGAAGTTTGAAGAGACCGGTTAAACGCTGGAAAATCAAAATCCGGGCGTCCAAGGTCTTCGAGAACGTTCGAAAACGTAGACAGTGTTACTCAGTCTGTTCGTGACAACCCGGACCTTTCGATTCGGAAGCGTGCTGTTGCTTTAAACGTGCATAGATCATCATTGTTCCGCATTTTTAGCAACTTCACACACGTCCAATAGGTCTCTACCACGAGTTCATGAAATTTTTACTGGCAAATTGAACTTCAGGAGAGTTGACATAAATTGGCCTCCACGAAGTCCCGATTTAACCCCTATGGACTATTTCCTGTAGGGTTGCGTCAAATCTAAAGTTTACGGCAACAAACCGACTTCCCTGGCACAATTAAAAGAAAATATGAGTCACGAAATGGCAGGCATCACGGAGAATAGCTGCCGAGCCGTCATAGGAAATAATACTGCTCGATTAAATGTATGCCGCGAACGCAACGGTTTACATTTGGACAATATCATTTTTAAGAAATAAATTCCCAAAGTGTGTATTTTAATATGTAATAAACATTTTTTCAATAAACTACTTACTTTTTTATCGATTTTTTAAATGTGAACTTTCTTTTGAGACACCCTGTATTTAAGTAGTTTATAAAAATTTTAAGAGGAAACTAAAGTACGGACGAAGACCAAAGGTGCTAAGCACAAAGTCACAGTCATAGCTACATCACCTATTTGGCAGCCAACTTATTGATTCACTCAATCACACTCAGAAGCTATTCTCTTTGTCTTTCGCCGCAAAGACAAAAATAAATTGAATTTTTTTTACATTTTATTGTTAATTAAGCTTAGTTGCGAGTATCTTACGTGAATGTTTAAAAAATAATCCATATAGGACCCCATTTTTGAGTGAACATTTTTTGTGTATGTTTTCAATCAATTCAGCTAGAAATGCCAAATTTGGAGTATTTCGTCAATTCTAATAATAAAAAAAAAACCCATTGTGTTTAGATTGCACCACTAAAGAATAAAACCGATAAATTTTTATGGTTGACATAAGAAGCCTTAAACAAGGGTAACTTGTACACACTCGACTCGCACGTTCTTTCTTGTTTTTAAACTGGCCACCTGTTGCATTACCAAGAGCTATTGAATTCACTAGTGCTCAGTAATGCAGATCGAAACTGGCGAATTTATGAGCGAACGAGTGGCTTCTGAAAGGTAATTTCAGCATACTAACGAATACATTGATAAGTTCCTCAAATTGATTTAAGATTTTATCTTCAATTTCTGAATATTTGAATATGTAAACTTTTATTTCTTTTTGATAGAAACTTATGTAAAAATAATGTTGACTATTATAAATACACTATTAATGTTTTGAAAACAACAATTTTGGAATAATATCTAGTCCACCTATTCTATTTTTTAAAGAATTTAAAATGGTTTCGCTTTCGCTCAAGAGTTCTTTTTAATATCTTGATGAGCTTAACTATCAAATAGAAATTTATTCATTTATATACGAATATTTATACTGAATAGTTGAAAGGTTTGTAGCATCTAACATTAATTAAGAACATTTTGTTCAATAAAACTAAAATGAATAGCTCTCAAAAATAGACATACAGTTTATTCAGTCAACTTTTTAGTAGTTGGCCATAAACCCATTTGCCAGCCATTTAGTCATATATCTCTATATAAAAGAGCACTAAAGCAATAAAACTACAATTATGTGGTCATAAACTTTAATAATATCATATACTATTATTGCATACCAAATTTTGTGTAAAACAAGAATGATAAACAAATTTGTTATTGTTGTTGTTCTTGTTTTTGTTAAAAGATAAAACATAAAACTGTTAGTGCAAAAAGTCATTGTGATTTATAGATATGCATAAATTCTTTAAATTAATGTATAAAAGCCCCAATACTATATCCAATAAAATATATTGTACCTACATGTGTTTTAACAGATCCTGATAATATGATAAAAGCTCAATTGAAAATGGCAACGAAAGCAATAAGAAATGTGTTAAGTCCAATAGACAAATGCGACAGAATTATATACAAGCTCATTTCGAATGAACACCCGCTGTCAGGAGCAGCGATTGAAAGTGAACGACAGCCTGGATATATAGCTTCGATATTTAGCCCAGTAGCCAATCAGGCAGACAGAAAAGCTGATAGGCAAACAGAGCAGGCCACAACAAATCCATAAAATTTATGGCAACAAATTAATGTGGCATACTTTACACACTACCTAGCGTTTTGTATATCGGCCATTCGATGTGTTTGACTGACTGTCTGTCTGTCTGTCTGTCTGTCTGTCTGTCCATTCTTGCCATTGTCTGTTTGCTTGCTGTGTTATCGTCATTAAGTTAATGCCAACGAATGCGAATGATTCTCACACCAATATCAAAACGCCCCATTTTGGGCGCCGCTTTTCACGGCATATACACTGTCATTATCACACTCCCGTCAAATATTGTTGCCCCAATCAAACAGTGAAAGATATACAGAAAGAAATTTCGCTGTTCAAATCTAACAATGTATAAACAGTAATTTTATGGTAATAATAATGTTTATAAACCATTTTATATGTTAAATTTTTATTCAATTCAGTTCATAATCGAAACTTTATAATTCGCATAATGTTTTTGTTGAATGCAAATATGTATAGGCTGAACCGGTAGAAAGCTGTAAAAATAATAGATGAATTCAGCCACCCCAAACTGAAAATTGTCTAAAAACAATCAAATTTTTCAAAATTGCATGAACATGCGCCTAAATTATGAATACTATATTTTAATATACATAAGACCATATAATTTAGCGTTAACAGTTCGGGTAATACGGAGTAATATAAACAGTACTGCTCCACGAGATACAACTTTTAGATAACATTTTGTTTAAAACACATGAAAATAGTTAAACAAAACATAAACGTACATAATTATACCCTGCATTCAAAGCGGCAAATAGTGGAGACATATCTCCCACTCCATGGATACGGCTGCCAAGTAGTTCATTGGTTACACCAGACCTTTGACGAACTCTTGATATAACGGTGAGCTTCGCTAAGCTACTGCAGAGAAAGGCACCTAGAGAAGAACTCTGTTGTCGGGAGTAATGCTTGCTGTTAGAACGATGTAAAGAGTAACGGGAAATAGAGAAACAGCTATTCACACGCAAAAAAAAAGGAAAAACGCGTGAGTTTGAGGATGTGATGTGATAGAAATTATCAAAACATCAAGCTTCTGACCGAAGGTTTTGATCCCGGAGTTTCTTTCTGTAATGAAGAAGTCTCTTCTCTAACCTACTTGGAGGCGAAGAAGAAAACATTACCGCCGATAGAGTAATATTTCTAGAACATAACTAGTTGATGATGACTTCTTGTAGAGCAAACGGACTTTAATGATGTCGACTCAGTAATTAAATATGGTACGATCTATGCATGTCCAACGTTTGGAATCTTAGTGTTCCTTGTGCTATCTTCAAGATAGGAGTGCACGCTATCTGGTACCGAGGAATAAGTCTCCTTTCAATTGGACAAAAATTCAGAACCGCGTACTGTGTAAACAGTTAGATACAAAAAAGTAACCCTGTAACCGACACATGGAGAAGACTTCTGAGTAAAATAAAGACACACATCACCTATTTGTCAATTATGAGTGCACGTTCGACAGCCCTATAAGAACGAAGTTTTTCAAAGGCCTGTCAGAACTTGGTATCCCAACAAAGATCTTTCGTCTTTGCATGATGATGCATCCTGCATCATCTGCATGAGCTAACGGTGTGTTAGCAAGGAGTTTTCGGATGACGTATCCTATCCGATACATCACATATCAAAGTCCATTTAGCCGTTTAGATGTGCCAAATAATATATAGGCATTCAGCTTTCTATTTTCTGCGAAGAAGCTACGCTTCTGTCGGGCGTTTACTACTTTGTTTTATTGCAGTCGGCTTTTTATTGTTTCCATAATTCCTGTTTGTTTACTTATTTGTTAATTTCACTAGATTGAAAGTTTGAACCGTAAACTTGTTTGCTTAGAATTACCAAGAACAATTTTTTTTCTGTGTAGTGCCCCCATTTCAATTCAGACCACCCTTGATATCGTGCTGCATTCGACTCCGTCTACTCATTCATCAATTGAACACGACGCGTTTAGATTTCATTTGTGTGTGTGTGTGTGTGTGTTTGGATTATTTTTGGGGGGAAATGGGATAGGGACAACTGTTGCGCGCCCATTTGACTTTTGTGTGGGTGCGGCGCCCATACTTCTACACAACTCACACCTCTTTTGCTCGCTTTCTATACGAGTATCCTTTACTATCTTTCCCCACTTGTGTCCATTCATGCAACGCAAAAGCCTCATTAGGATATCCGTCGTTTAGGACAAAAGCCTTAAGTAGTACGGCTTCCTGCCGCACTGCCAGCCAACTTTTCTTACCAACTTGTTAGCATTTCTACTCAATGCGCGCAACAGTTGATAAATTTTAAGTTTTCTGCCCCAATTCGCTTCTGTCAAATGCGTTTAGTTTTGGTTTGTTACATTCCTTTAAGTATTTCGTGGTTTGATGTAGTTAATGCATGGCTATAACTATATATATAGAGCAAATCTTTTGGGTGTGCATGTACATAATTTGGCCGAAACTTTTGTTGATTGTATCGATTTGCGTAATCATTGAATAAGCCTAAAAGCTATTCTTCGACTTTGGCTGTATTGGGTAATAACAATTAATTTAATATGTTTGCATTTGCATTTGATTGAAATTGTATAGTTTTATTTAATCACTTCTTCTACAAAAAAGCCAACACTAAAATTGGACATTAAATTTACATAGTAAAAGGTCATATTGATCAAAACTGACAGCAAGAAAATTGTGATTGTCAACATCGCCAATCTAACCAATAAGTTTGTCAAACTGTTTACTTACTAATTCAATCAGATAAAATACAGACACAACAAATATACAATAATTAAATAAAGGACAATGAGATAAAGAGATAAATAAAAGTGCATTCATAAATTAAGGTGTTCACAAGGTCTTGCAACTGTGTAAAAAGGCAAAAATAAAAGAATATTAGATAGCCAAGAACAATTTTTACTAAATATATCTGGCACTACTTTGCTCGACCCAGACCGTTGACCAAATAACTTCTTTGCATCGGTGCAAAAACAGTGCTGCAAATATCACAAAAGTTTAGAAAGTGGCAGCGCGAATTTGGGTGTTTTTTGTGCATTTGGTATTTTGTTATTGTGGTAATTCTAAGGCTTACTTGCTTACTTAATACGAAATACTGAGGGTGAGCAGCTGATAGCAGCTCGAAACAAACAAGCCAAAGTCTCAAACAGCTAACTTTTTTAACTCTAACTCTAACTCTCTAATCGGTGAGTTAAAGCCACATCTTTGTCACAATTTCATAGAAAATTACATGAAAAGAGCAAGGGTCTGTGTTTACTTTACAATGCAATAAAAATATCACCAGTTGATCAAACAATATGCTTTATTTTATTGGGACACCATTCAAAAAATTTCAAAAAAAAAAAAAAACTGGTTGCTTTATTCTCATTATTCGTCTAAGTTATGCGTTCATAAACATACTTCCACTTATTTTCACTTACCAGTAACTTCAGAGCCGTTCAAAAACTTGTCTAAGCAAAAATTTAATTGGTGCAAGTGGTTCAGCTATAGTTGTCATCTATAAAAAGTAAAGAAAAAGAGTTTATTTAATTTAAATTGCTAAGGAAAAAGAATAATGTCTGAACTGACTTCAAAAAATGAAGTAGCTTTACAATTCGTTTTATGTATGCTGAGCGATAATTCTTTACTCAGAGGTGGTCCAATAAGTATACATTCGTCTATAGGATCCATGAGAAAATCATAAAACTCTTAAAATTTGCATAAGCATGTGAATGACAAATATGATTATTTTGGAATCTTTTATTTTTTTATTCAAAAATTTATTTAGCTCGTAAAGAAGAAAGTTTTTATGTAAAATTTTAACGAAATTTACAATCTAATCAAAATACACTTTTATAAATATATGCAAACATTCACAATCCTTGATCAATTTAGGTGTATTTCCATGAAAATCTCTCGTCGATGCATACTTAATGCATAACCCTCAATAGTGTGTCAATACAGTCAATACATTGTAAATTAGTTGCTGATTGTAGATAATTTGCCCTACTACCATTAAAGCTAGTAGTATATATGTAAAACCCTCTCCTGTAAGTGTTTTATGATCTACCATTCGGCATAGTACTTAAATCATTACAACAATCAATTGTTGATATCTTATCAATGCAGCACCCTATTTTTCAGTAAACTGAAACAGATAGTTGAGCAATTAATTGAATAAATATCTTTTTTATCTACGATAGATAACACAACATGTTGATATATGTATTTATGAAAATTTGAATATTTTATAATATATTTTACTACGGTTTGTAGTTCACCTTAGCAACTTAGAGAGGCTGCAGGACGAGCACTATACTGTATTATACGCGTAATAACGTAATTTTAACTTATAAGTCAGATTAAGACGTGTTATACGGTTATACCATTGAAAAGGTCTTGACACGTACATAAAGCAAATGTTAAAACAAAAAATTTGGATTAGATGACCCCAATCCTAAATATAGGGCGTTGAAAATGTTCAACCCAAGGGGTTTTTTTTTAAATTAATTTTTGACAACGAGAGACGAGTACAACGTGCCCAAGCCAAAGATCAAAAATCGTTATAGCTGTTATACTAACAGTTATTTTTAGGTATTACATGCGCCGTTATATACGTGTATATTCATTTACAGTTCTAACCCAAAACTTTATTCATCTACTCTATAAAATGGCTGGAATAAAATAAATAAAAAACAAGAAAAAACGTTAACTTCGGTTGAACCGAAGCTCTAATACCATTCACACGAAACTTTAAATAGTATTGTAATACATAAAAGTGGGGGTTTAAATAGGGGGTGGTACACGCTCACTAGTAGATGTGTATGAAGCGATGAAGTAGATGTGTAAGATGCCGCCATATCGAATTTCAAGTTGATATTGAAATTTTCCATACAAATGCATAAAAGTGAGCTGTGGGTTTAGTATATGGGACTATCTCAGTAAGTGGGCGGGTCACGCCCCTTTGTACATGTATATGAAGCGGTTGTCCATAAAAATCCACAAAATCGAATTGCAAGCTAATATTGATCTAAATGAAGAATTTTTTCATAAAAAAACACAAAATTGCACGGTGGGTTTGTATGGGGGCTACCTCAAAAAGTGGGCGGGTCATGCCCAATTGTATATGTATGTTTAGCGGCTGTCTCTTAAAAGGCACCATATCGCATTTCAACCTAATATTGACTTTAATAAAAAAGTTTTTCTTACAAAAAGTCAAAAGTGGACCATAGGTTTGTATGGGAGCTACCCCAAATAGTGGGCAGGCCACGCCCGTTAGTCTATGTATGTTAAGCGGCTGACCATAAAAAGGCACCAAATTGCATTTCAACCTAATATAGACTTTAATAAAGAAGTTTTCTTACCTAAAGTCAAATCAAATTGGTCCCCAAAAAATGCAACATACAGACGGACAGACAGACAGACATGGCTAGATCGATTCGTCGAGCTGATCAAGAATATATATACTTTATGGGGTCTACAATGGCTCCTTTAATGCGTTAAAAACTTTCAGACAAACTGATACTACCATTTCACACTATGTGTGAATGGTATAAAAACACTCTCTTGACATCAAACTAAGTAGCCTGTTGTGAATTTCTATTTTTGCTGAACATTGTTTATCTGTTAAAAATCAACTGTTTGCTGTCATACAATTTTTCAAAAGTAAACACTTACTTAGTTCAAAGTAGTTTTATAGAAAAATAAAAAAAAGAACTCGCCACATAACGAACGCTTAATTACATATTACAGTCAATCCCAACAATACAAATAAAAACAATATAAATGAAATTTATACCACTTGGTTCATTAATAAAGGTCAATACTATCAGTCATGCAATCTGTCAATTTAGGCTTTCAGTCATTCAGTGTAGTAAGTGTATTAAAATAAAATACTTAAATTCAGTTATAAAGCTTTAAAATGTATCAAAATCTGAAAATTATAAAATTTTGCAAATTGTGGTTTTTTTTTCTTTCAAAATACTTCAAGAATGTACCTTTTGACCATAAAATACACGGGTATCTCCCTGACGATTTTCAACCATATATTGTGTTATTTTTTTAACGTTTTGATCTTTCGAAGAGGTGAATAGACGCACAGAAATAGGTAAATCGTCAACTATACTGCGGCCAGATTTTGTATCTCTCATACGAGGGGTGCTGTTTATGTACCTGGCCTTGACATTACTAAGTGTTGCCAGGTTCCATTGAAAAGTTTGACATTTTTTTAGCGTAAATTAACTCAGAACGTTTTGACGTACGGTTTGAAAAAATCATCTTGGTCAAAAACTGGCATTAAACAGTGACTTTGCGACGTTAGTCCACGACGTTAGTCCGCTTTGATGAACTAAAATCGTTTTTCGGCGATCAAGCACCATCCTTGAGCACCGTTAAAAACTGATACAACAAGTTCATTCGACGTCGACACACCCTTCACGACGAATTCCATTAAGATAGTCCAAAATTGATTGTTGTGCCAGAGACCATGTTCAATGCTGTGAGCAAACTGATAAAGGAAGACCGTCATGTGACATACGTCCTTGGGCATTAGTATGACAAGCATCAATAAGATATTGCGTGATAATTTGGCCGTGAAGAAGATCTGCTCGCGTTGGATTCCGCATAATCTTACAAACACTCAAAAAAGTAATAGTGTCGAGTGGTGCAAATTAATGTTTAAAAAACACGACCGCGGTGCATCAAACGCTGTGTATAACATCTGAATAGGCGACGAATCATGGATCTATGCGTGTGACCCAGAAACAAAACTACAATCGACTGTTGGGAAGTACCAATAGGAGCCAAATTCAACAAAAGTTGTCCGAAGAAGTATGAGAAACGAATCACACGAAGAAGAATCATTCTGCATTTCCATAATGCGAGCTCTCACACACACTCTACTTTCTACGCCAAAAGAAGCGGGTGATGCGTTCAAAACGAATATTTTGTTCTACCTTATTCGGAGTAGAAAAAGTGTTTCAAAAATTAGCTCACGCGCATTAAAAAGTGTATTCATCATCATAACAATAAAACCATTTTCAACCAACCACGTGAAAATATTTGTTACACAACAACTCAAGCAAGGTTCGTTTAAATGAAAAATGCCGGGTACTTTTTGATCAGAAAGTGTTTAGATTATTAAAACATACAATTTGCACAAATAATTATGCTATTTCATTTAACTAAATTTTAATTATGGCATAACAATTCATACATACACGAACAAATCATGTTCTTCGTCTGACCACAACTAATTTACACAGTTTAACTTCCGGCCGACAGATATAAAAACGATATTTATCACATCAAATTTGTATAACACAAAACAAAAGACGACAAATTTTATATAACAAGAAACATAAATTTTGTGTTGGAATATATATTACGATAAATATATAGATATATAACTACATATGTACTCGTATATTTCATTTACTATAGGTATAAACTTTCATTCAAACTCAACAAACTGTGACTAACTAATGCCATAAAACATTCAAGAACATCGCTTTTTGTAGAACATTTGTCGTAAATATTTTGTTATACATTTCTTTGGCATTTTTTTAATGTAGATTGTGGTAGAAATGTCCATTTTAATTTTCACAAATGAAAAATGCAATTTACAAAAGTAAAAACTCTCGTCGTGTTAATTTATGAAAACTTTTGCTTTTAACACACATTTTTTTATTTTTTCCAGTAAAAACATAGCAAATAAATAAATTTAATTAATTATGACATGACTTATATTTTTCTTTGTATGTAAAATATTCTCAAAAATAAAATTGCTGACACATTAAAGTCGAGTTCATTTGTCCCACAGAGAAATATGAAAAGAAATTTATATAAAAAAAAAAAAAAAAAAAAATTAAATATTTCTTCTGGAGACTTAATGTCTGCTTGAATTTTAAAACTTGCATTTTAGCATTTTTCGACTCCAACACATTTTAAGTACAATAAATGAAAGCAATTTGCTATAGCATCAAATTTCATATAACTTTTTAAATGCTATATACAATTTGTATATGTTAATTGCTCTAAGCTAGAAATATATATACGAGTATACAAAATAAAAGCAAATCTTTTTGAGAAAGTTAATAAAGCCCAATTTAGACCTTTCCTAATTTCTAAATATAATACATTTTCCATTGTTGCATAGGTGAAATAAAGTCATGCGCATGTGTGCGCAAAAGCAGCTGAAGACATTCACTTGTTATCGCAACTCTGACAATCAGATTTTGCGACTTCACTTTTATCTACAGCGCTTTATGTGGCTTTTTCATTTTATGTTTTTCACTCCAATCATTGAAAAGAGTAGTTTAGTGCCAAAGTGTGATATCATGGACTTTTGCACAAATTTTCAACAATTTTGCAACTTTTTTATCGTTATAGTTTCGGTTTAATATTTTGGACGTAAAAGATATAAATTATCATCACTCACACCTAAGCTTTACATGAAATACAAACGCACACATACAAATACTAAATGATAGCATGCGAACAGCCAGTTACAAGTTAAAAAGACTCTGTGAACGCGAAAGAGATAGATGATTGCAAGATTTACTTTGTATACGCTTCGATATTATTTTGCTGACTGTCGCTCTGATAGTAGTTTTTGTTGTTATTGGCACGCGGTGATGTAGCAATAACCACAAACGTATCAACGCAATAATATACAAAATTATTCCGAGCTTGCGACCGCAGGCCCTACATACCAGTTCAGATTAAAGTGCGCAAGGATTTTTAATTGAAAAAGAGCTAAACAAAAACTTCTCTATAATAAATCCCTTCTTTCATTCAATTTTATATATATATATATATGTATCTTTAAGCTGCACTAAATGTACTTAAAGCCACTGCTGCATCCAGTAGTGCCTTCAATAGAGCTAAAGCTTTTCCTTTCTTTCACTAACTACCACTGCAGCTGTAGTGGTCTGCCTGTAACTTCCTACTACTTACACATATTCGCTGAACCAACAAACCAACCCATATATACGTATATAGTTTGTCTAGAACAAACCAACAAACAGCAGAAGCATTTTCGCTTTGTCAGCTTGACAAACATGACACAGAAAGCTGGTGGAGTAGTCGCGCAGGCCCAGCTATACAAAACACAACATGCCTAGAGCCACTTATTGGTGTCAACTGCAGCTGACTCTCGGAACGCAGCGGCTGCAAACGCACAGGACGACAGACTGACAAAAGGAGGGACAGACGGGCAGACAGATAGTCAAGGCAGGACCTGCATAGAAATATTGTACACTATACTCCATTCCTGTGTTTACTATAACCAAACAGCGAATCCGCACGTATATCCTTACTGCTCAATTGCAATTAAATTTTAAAAATGCCATTTGGGTTTGTCATTTTCAAAAGCTATTTTGAACGAGTAAAATTGACGATGGAAACGGCTGCGTGGCAGTTTAATTTAAAAATGCCCCAAACAAACAAATAAACAGAGAGTCAGAGTACTGCAGCAGACATTTACAAGGACATAGCTGAATATTTGCGCAAATATAAACGTAAATTGAATTTGTTGCCAGAATTGGTTTTTGTTTTTAAGTCTATTTTTTGTTTTTTTTTTTTTTGTTTTTTTCTTTTTTTTTTGCTGAGTCTGAGACAGACAGCGTGTCTCGTAGTAGCCTCTTTTACCCATTCACCTGCTACTAGCCTATCTTCCGGCTTTTAAGGATATGTGTCCATGTAATGCCGTCTGCCTGTGGCGCCAGCCAACTTTATTTTTTTATCTGACCAAACAATTTCTTTTGTCGGCAAGCGAGCAAACGAAAACTTGGCCAAAAGCAATAATACTTTCGCTTACTTGGACATGAGTGGACAGAATGCTGTCAAGTTTATCTATCCATGACTTGGTTAGTTTTCCTTTTGTTGTTCCAACTTGGCCTTTGGCTGTAGTTCAAATGTAAGAAATAATTGTACGAGTATATCTGTCTACGACTCGCTGTAGTCTGGCTGGCATTTTTTTAAATACACTTCATACGTAGTGCGCAAAAGGTTTTATAAGTTTGTCGGCAGGTTTGTAACACATTGAAGATGGCTTTGAAGACTTACTCCGCTCGAAGATGCGAATCTATCTAGACATGTCCGTCTGTATGGCTGGCTGTATTCGCTTAGTTGTATGGATTTCGTGCTGAAATTTGGTATGGAGACTTCTTTTTATTGCAACCAGATATAATATACAAATAACTCTACGAAATAAACCAGATAGTTTCAGGTTGGACCACTCTACCATTTAGCTAACATAAAATATACAGATAGTGGATGCTAAGAATTCAGCTAGAGAACCATAAATAACCTGCTTTGTTATATATACAAGCTACAGACTAAACATTTAATCGGAATGTCCTATATAAAACTATGATCCAAATTTTTCTTACTGTATTAAAGCTAGAAACTTCAAATGTAATATGAAAGTTATTAATATCAAATTTCAAAAAATGATTCCTATAGATGATTCGCCTAGATCAATTTAATTAATCCACAAATGGCTTTAGTATTACCCTTCTTTAGGAGCTACAGATTGGACTTAAGACCAGAAGACTATTTTAGCGTATTCCGATGAAGTGATGTTCTTAGGGGTGATCCTTGACAAGAAACTAAAGTGGAGTACCTATCTTAAGATTATTCTCCAAAAGGCAGCAATGGCCCTCTGGATATGTTAAGGTCTGTTTGGTTGGACGTGGGGTCTTTCCACGCGGATGATCCTTTAGATATATACCTCGATGGTCAGACCCAATAGTTTCCTGGCAGCCCTAGGCTGGTGGCCCAAACTGCTGCAAATGTGTGTTCGACAAACTGAAACGGCTGAGCATGCCGTGCGAACCTGTCCCATTGTTGGATTGGTGGCGATTCTTGGTCTACCCAAGCACATTTACACTAAATCTTCAGCAGCAAAAGAGGCTTTGAGATTTCAGACTGTAACTAGTGTGACGATAGGTGAATTGCATATCTCTAGTATTCTGAAACATATTCCTGGCATTGGAATCTGTAATATATCAGATTACGTTTCGGAAGACGCTTCTCAGTTATCTTTCGCAATCGTTAAAATTGAAAGAAGGGCATACCTGGTAGTGGACCATCATCGATTAAATGGTATGGGTATAGGTGTGAGTGTCTTCGGATCCAACAACCGGAATCTTTAATGCCATGGGTGCCTGGCCCATGTTATTTCAAGCTGAGATCCACGATATTGAGGTCTGCTTTCCACTAACTTTTGGATAAAAATCCTAAGGAGCCAATATTACCATCTTTTCAGATAGACGAGCGGCTATTGTAACATTAGCTTCTTGGAATTTTCCCTCAAAGCTGGTTCTATGATGCTATTATACTCTTCAACAAGTTTTAATCGAACGGAAAGGCGCGTTCTACTGGTTTCTTGGTCACAAGAGTGTCGAAGCAAATAAAATTGCTGATGAGCTGGACAGAATTGGATCGGCACCTCCCTTTGTGGGTATGGTTTTTGTGTACTAGGCTGGACTAAGTCTTAGTCCTTCATTGCAGACTTTTTAAGAAACTTCACAACAACTGAACTAGTCAGGAATGTTTTGGAAAAAATATTCTCAGATTCATTAAAGAGACAGAGATCTTGAGCAATTAACCTAACCTTAGCTGGGCTAGGGTACAAAAGATGTTCATCTACGTCCTATCTCTGTGTCTTGGGTAAATGGAACTGACTGCTCGTTTCTCTTTCGCTTTGACCACTTGCTTGTTATGCGATTTAAGCCCAGACGTCATTTTGAATGTGGTTAGGTTAATTTCTTTATTATTCAAGCTACAGATTACGAATTTGGTATGTATATAAATACCCTTATACGGACCATTAGATTCATACAATATATTATTTTGTGTGAAGCGTATTTAAGCTTCGTTTCCAAAGAATATTTCTTCTATACTTTTCTTATTCTTTGCTCCATTATTTTTTAATTGGCAATATTTTTTATATATTTTCACGTTGCCAAGAAAAATAAGCTCATCAAAATAACTCTTCTTATTTTATAACATTTAAGTGATTTTTATTTCAGAAATTTTTTGGAATTTTTATTTTCTTTTTGGGTTAATCTATCTTAAAGGGTTTCCCTGCAAATAATTCTGCTTTGTGCATTTTTAAAGCAGGTTTTGGTTTAGCGCTTTTCTCTTTTAAGCTTTTTACTTCACTGTCCTTATGTTTAACTCACTCCTATAAATCCGCATGTCATATCTACTTAGCTTTCCGGTAAAATACAAAAAAAAAAAAAAAGAAAAGAAGCAAATGTTCAACTAACCGAATTGGACATGCTTAAGCAAACATTATAAAAGAAATCTTCTGCAACTGTCATTTGTCAAGAAAAGCAAAGAAAATTGCTAAAAGAGAATTAAATGTGAAATATTTTTTCTAAATTGTGCTAGAATTTATAAAAAAAAGCAAAATCTTATCAAGTAGCGACTGAAGTTAATTTATTTGGTAAACGACGTGGAAAAAAAGGAACACAAATTATACGGGAAATAATATTCGTAAAATGAAGAGAACACAGTTTTTAGAGTTGATTTTATTTTGCAAATATTTTCAGTAGAGTATATCTGTCATTTCTATTGCTTAATCTTATCGTCCTTTGAAACTAACCTCAATAATAATTAAATTTTGATTGAAAACACGCAGGAAAATCAACAATCGTAGTTTAAAAATTTCAAACTAATGACAGAACGTAATATTTAAGCATTAAACTATGGGCGAATTCAGCAGAACTAATCGCTGACTGATTTGTGATTAATGATTACTATTTTTATAAATAAATCAACATCTATTACGAAGGTTTAAAGTAGAACTATTCGAACAAAATGGCATTTCAGGGGAAGGAAAATAAACAAAAGTGTAGCAGACGTTGAAAATAGTCAGCGCAAATCAGTAATCAGTGTCTGCTGAACGTGTTCATTGTTGAAGGACTCTTTACAGTGCCCTGTGATTTCTGCTATCTAATATTTAATTTAATATTTAATCGAGTACGTCTCAATACCTTATTATTTTAAATAGTGGGACGTAAATGGGAAAAAATCTGACTAAAAATCCAAATTGTAATGGGTCATAGATTCTCTAACTATAATTTTTCGAAGTCAATGAAACGCAATTTGGTATAAAGGGGTATCCAAGTTTTGACGTCGTTGATTATGATACAGAATTTAGATTTCTTCAAATTCAAAGTAGCAGACTCAACATAAAGTGCCCTTGAAATATTACGTAACGTAATTTTTTGGCTTTTTTAACACCCTACTCCCTGGCAACATTTTGTCACACATTTTTATACCCCCTACACCAAAAACCTTTTTTTTGTGTTGAATATTTAATTGGTTCATTGATTCGTTATCTATTTCCTCTTCGTTCAGAAAGCATCTTCACCGTAGTGGTGTTCGTTCTGTACGCATAGAAGTTCTCCAATTCGTTAAGCAGCAATATGGTGTGGACGTATTTTTTCCAAGTCAATCTTACCAGTTCCTCTGAAACTTTTATGACAAACATATGATGCAGCATTGATTTGCATGATGTTCGATAAAGCCCACAAGTTTAAAAAATCCTTTTGATATTAATTTTTTTTAAATTTCAATATTAAAAACAAAGAAACTTTCTTTTACACTTTTTTAGAGTAATTTCGGTGCACTGAACACGAAAAACACACTAATTTTATTTCATTTCAGCCATTCACCCAGATAACGATAGTATTATGTTTTTCGATGTATATTTTTACTCAAAGCAGCAGCGTTCAGTGTCAATGGCAAGCCCGATCGAAAGAAAATCAGTATGTTTTTCGTGTTCAGCGCAGCCAAATGCTTTTCTACTAAATTCGTCAGCTAAAACTCATGTTCTTGGAAGAAGACTATGCTTTATATTCAAATGTATAGTGTAATGTCTCGTGCTAGATTTATGGCAAAATAACAAAGCCTGTGGTTTTATTTTGCAACTTAAATCCGACTTAGTAAGTCATTTGCCAAGACACTTCTCTTTTACACTTTGGAATATGTGTACAAAAGAAAATTAATTACACAAAATTTTACAAATTGCAGATTTAATTGCCATAATTACACAGCACCACATTAACAATTAAATAATAATTCGTACACATACATTATATATACATACGGGTATATGCGAAATTTACCACAGCGAACAAGTTTATAAAAAGACAGAAAAGATGTTTATGCCTTTTTTTTAATGTAATCCTAGGAAGTTCAAATTATGCGACACAGGAACGCAATTAACCTAAAGAGAGGAATGCTTTCAACAAAAAGTACATAGAATACATACAGGTAGGATTTCAGATAAGAACAAAAGCTCTACAGACAAAACAAAACTGAAAACGAATATGCGTGGGAGTGTGCTTAGTTCGCACGCAGCTCTAGGAAAGAACTTTTGTTAGTACCCTATAGTTCGGTCGGGTACCATTCCCTTGCCTAAGCAGTGGCAACGCATTTTACTGGCGAATTTAATACGATGATGCCATTGGCAGATACTGAGCGATGCGACGTTGCAGCCCCTTTTGCCAGCCACGTAACAGTCCCAAAAGACTAGCCACTTCACTAGACCTGGGTAGTGTAGCATGTAGAGAGTTTAAAAATAGAAAAAAAAAATGAAACAAGAAAAAAATGTTAACTTCCGTGGAACCAAAGCTTTAATACTCTACATGCTTGCCCTTTTTTGCTCGGCAAAGCTGGTGTTTTAGCTTAGTTTTAAAATTTTTGAATGGATGTTTAGATTTAAAATTGTTTGACATATTAAATTTTATTATATTTGGCATGAATTTTACATTTTTGACAGCTGTAGATGGGATAGAGTTGGTTGTGCATAATTTTGTTGCGCATGAAATTATTGGAAAGTCGTATTAAAATTTAACGACGTTTTGGATCGAGCTGGTGTTCAACCCAGGCCGTCTGGAATGTTTCGCCGCACGCTAGAAAGTTGTGTTATCGATGCAACATATATATACAATGCTATCTTCAAGGCTTTGCAAACATTGTGACTAAATTATGATACTATTCTATGAGTACAAAGAAGAAAAAAAGAGTCAAGGGAAAACTAAATTCCTGTTCTTCAAGTAGCTAGCTTGCAGTAGGTAAGACGCTGAGATATTCGTGGGTTCGAATAAAATTTTCCTCTATTTTTTATGATTATCGAAATTTTAGCTAATATTGTTTTTTTCATACATCTTTTTATCACTCTAATGCTAATGTGTATAAGCAATATTAATAAACTGAGCGGTGGACATTGTTAAGAACGACACGTCTCTCTCTGCCACTAAAATTTCTTTGTAAGATATTCATCAAAATAGCATAGCAAACTAAATATTATAAAAGAAGAATAAAAAAATAGAAAAAAAAAACGTATGACATCAGTTCTGTACTTCTAAAGGTAGAACGTGTTTAAAGTTGTTGCGAATTATAAGTGCTTTGAAGTGCAAATATTTAAACGTTCTAATGCCAATGTAGTATTCATATTATAAAATACTTTGTGATGATGACGTCTAATTAATTTTTAATCTTTTTATCTTCTCGGACAGTCCAGCTGCCCTGAAAGCGCTGAACATCTTCAGCTCAAACACCAAAACCACAACGGAGTGCCATAAATCTCTTAACGAAATTGCCGAACACTACGTTTTACATCTGATCTGGCTGCGTGGTCACCAAAATATAGAGGGAAATTGTGAAGCGGATAAACTAGCCAGAGAGGGTACAACTGCTGATATTCTTCCAGGGAAGGCCACAGTAGGTATACCCATGGCTACATTTAGACTACAGATCTCAACAGAGATAATAGGTATAATAACCAATAGATGGTGCAACCTTGGTACGTGCAGAATCTCAAGACTCACCTGGCAAAAATACAACCTCAAAAGAACAATAACACTTCTCCAGCACAAGAGAGATCAGATAGCTGTTATTGTGGGAGCCCTCACATGCCACTGCACAATAGGGAGACATGCAGCAAGGTTAGGGTTGAAGTCCTGGGACTTCTGCAGAAGCTGTGGAAATGCCGATGACGAGGAGACGGTCGTTCAGTTCACGGTGTCTGTTTTGCTTGTTTTCGAAGCCATTCAGCCAGAAATGTCAAAATTGCTGTCATTTTAGTGAAAAAGTTTGTTAAAAGTTTATTTGTATTTTTTTTTTTTCGTATTTGTAGTATTTTAAGTATATAAATATAATGCTCTATATATATACGTAACTACTTTAATACTTAATGTCAAACCCATGCATTGTGAAGGGTATAAAAAACATAATATTCAACCTCCTACGCACTTTCACGCTACGAACCCAGTAACCAACAATAGATTCTATATAAGTAAGTATGTATGCATGTAAGTGAAATCAGTGCAGAGGATTATTAATAACAAAGGTTCCCCCTGGAGGTGCGTGTGTACTGATTTATTTTTTTTTTGTTTTACTCATGTAAAGCACACTCCCACATGTGTATAATTATTCGCATATCTTTAGAATAATTTTTTTTTTTTATTCTCAGTAGAGCATTTGTCCTTATCTGTATTTCTGCATGTATGTGTGTGAGTGTATTTCTTGGGACAGAATGTTTTCCCTCTTTGGGTTAATTGCGTTGCCGTGTCAAATAATTTGTGCTCGAAGGAATTACATTTGTTGAAAAAAAAATAAAATAAAAATAAAAAAATGAAACCAGGAAAACCATTAATTTCGAGAACACCGACACTATAATACGCTTTATACTCATTTTAAAATAGACAAAGAGTTAGAAATGGATCTTATTAATAGCTCTGTAAAGCAGTGCATTTGGATGGGAACTATCTTCTCAAGGGCGTGGTAGCCCTATTTCGACAAATATGCAGAATATGCATGTTTATACAAAGATCCTAAACCGGAATCCAGATGTAATAAAAATTAAAAAGGTTTCTAGAAAATGGGCGGCTAGTATGATTGGGGTCACTGCTTCAGTGGGCGTGGCTGTTCCAATTCCAATAAAAGTAAATTAATAAATTGAAAAGTGTGGGTTACATTACAGTATTATGGGCGTGGTCGGCGTGGCATCCACAAATTTTTATACTGGACATCTGCGTATGTTCAAGGAGAATCTAAATGTTTCAAATCTCTAGCTTTTATAGTTCCGAGGATCTTTTGTCTCATACATTCAGACGGACATAGCTAAATCGACTCAGTTGCCGATGCTGATCAAGAATATATTTTTTATAGGGGTCTAACCCGCCTCCTTCTGCCTGTTACATACATTCGCACAAACTTATTATACCCTCATCCATTTTTATACAGAATATAAAAACTGTAAAATAGGGCGTTAAAAACTTTTTGTTAAAACTAATATACTATGTGCTTTCCCGTTTTGGCGAATCTTTGCATGAATTTTTCTGGGTCAACTTGAATGTGGCAGTTTATATTGAGCATAGGCAATCCATTTCATATGAATTTGCCGTTCTAAGCCATTTATCCAAGCGGTGTAGAGAAGAAAAAGATCGTTCAGCACTGACGTTTGAAAAAAGAAAGTGAATTGTAAGTTACAAAAAATGGTCGGATATATATACTTGTCACAACTTTTTACAGCCTCCACTGGACATTCTGCTGCAGTATTACGTTGATGCTTCCAATTTTGTCATAAAACAGCCAATTCCTATTTAAATTTTAATGCTTGTTATTCCATGTTGCCCCTCAAGATACGATTTTAGTGTTCTACAAAAGATTTGATAAGTTTCGATTTTAACTCGATGAGAAGCTGATGTAGGTAAAAACCTAAATTAAAACTCAACATAAAACTTAATTTAAGATGGAAGCATAACAGCTTCAATGAGTGGAATATATGCTGATACTTTGTAGTAGAACTCGTCAAAACTAGACGAAATATGTTAATAGAAAATGACAAATAGGTATAAGAAAAATAAGAATGAAAAGTGGTATAGTAACACTGAATTTTTATTTAATTAAATCGATAACTCGAAAACTAAGGGAGATATCGAAAAATCTATTAATATTTTTCATCTTATTTTGACGAAGAACGTACACCGCTAAACTCCCCCTTCCCCTTTTGGATCCGAAATGCCATAATTAATTACGTTAGAATTAACAGTGTGGTGTCAATCGACCTTTCCTTTAATGGTCTAGGTGTAATGGTCTCGGTGTAATGATCTTTGTGTAATGGTCTCGGTGTAATAATATCGGTGTAATAATCTCGGTGTAATGGTCTCCCATGCAATACTGTTTCTTTTTTCATTATTTCCGCCATATTTAGCAAAAATTATGTAGGCTCTTCTCCAAGGTGTTGGTATACAACATTATGCCAGGCTGCTGGTCATAATATTCTATAGTTTGTGGAGTAGTGCTGGAAATATTCCATCTTCTCCTGGAGATCTGAAGGCTTCAAAAATAGATATAGCCTACCTTTTTGGTTGCTACAAACTTTGTGTCAAAATTAATATATTTACTGTAATATGAAACTATAAAAACGAATACATAAAAGGGCCTTTAGTTGTCGTAACCATCTAATGCTTTTAGACTAGTGCATTTTTAGACACATTATTTTGGATACCTTTAACTTCCGCATTTAAAGAAAAAATCTTTTAAATGCATTCAACATATATTTTCGTTTAAATCTCTTATCTTTGTGCCTAACAACCAAAAGCGAAATGAACTTTAGAGCCTGAATGTTTCAGCTTAACCCAAGTGCCTTGTTGCCATTCAGCTTCCTATCTACTTGTATCTATCGCACTAAGGCCAATGAAAATACTTATCAATTTCATTAAACTATTTTCAAGATACATATATATGTATATGCATAAAGTTTTAAAAGAGGCAATCCAATCTACAAAGAATGCCAGCAATTTATATGTTTACTATATAATATGCATAATATCTGCAGTGCTTGTGTATAGTATCTCTCCTTATTTGGCATAGCGTTTTTATCCTATTTAAAAGAAAATTTCATTTAAAGACATTTTATTGTTTTTTGCGTAAATTCTGCACATTGTCACTACATGTATGTAGTGTATATATGTATATACAAATAACTATGGCGGCAGCGACACTTCCGCTCGTCACACACGCACACACATACAAAAACACGCAAATGCATAAACAAAGAGAGAGAGAGAGAGACTCGACCGCCATTTGCCAACAGATGCTTCCGCTGTAAGCAAAGCACGTTTTCCGTTTGCTTTTTTCTCTCTTTTTGTGAGAAATTGCTTAGTGGTTGTTGTTGTTGTTGTTGTTGTTGCGCCTTTTAGACCCGGCTAAGCTATTTTCTTTTACTCCGCTGCGGAAATTCAACAAGGCACGCAGGCACCCAAGCAGAGAAGTAATAAAAAAAAAAGCAAAAGCAACGAACGCTTCAGGAATCCTGTGAAAATAGGCGAAGCGACAAACGTTGAATTTAAAGTTTGAGCATAATTTAAAATATATGCGTAAATTCCTCTTTTTTTTATTTGATAAAGGATGTTTTTTTTTTTTTTTTTTTTTGGAAGTATGCGATTTGTTGCTTTAACAACAACAGGAATTGAGTTTGTTTAATAATTGTTTATTATAAGGATTGGTTTGAAGACGACTTCAGGCTAGTTTTGACAAAGCGCATCCTGCTGGTTCAAATTAGCGCACACCCTTCGAAAGTTTATGGCTCTATCTAACCAAAAATGAGCTAAGTCTTAGCTTCCTAGGATTAAATAGTTTGCTAAATATTAGCTTACCTAAAAAACTTTTATAAAGGATGCTTTTTTATAAGTGTAGAACTTTGTATTTAATTAAAATACTGAGTATTGAGGGTTTATTGGAAAGTTAATTTTATGTCATTAATGTTTTAATAAGATTTCGAGCATGTAGGCATCACCACTGGCTCGGATTTGACGCATTCTGGCACTCCAATTTTCGAAAACATTTTATTTAGAAGATATGTTGTGCGAAAGCGAGCCATGATTAATCGAATCAGTTGCACGGATGAACCATTATGTCGACCATAAAATGTACGTAGCGCACGATAACATTCCCTAACTGTTATATTGTTGTAATTGAGTCGAGTTCTCAGCAAGTAAATGTTTTCTTGAAAACCATATAGCATATTTTCCATATTTACGATGAAATAATTGATTAAATTTCTGAGAAAGATACTCATTGCTTGCAAAGCGAGCTACGGCTTAATTTTCTAAAAAAAATAAAGCACAATGATGAGACCACACCAAATAGTTAATTTTTCTTGGAGTAATCGAGTCTCATCAACCTTTCGTTGATTTCGTTCACTCCAGAAACAGCTTTTTGATCACAATTTCCTGATAAAAGCTAGAGTCGATTTCAAACTGGCGACCCGATTGATAATTTTTCATGGTTAGGTGGCTTTGGTGGTTCTGCAACAGCTGAATTTTATAAGGATATAGGTCAAAAACTTTTCGAGAAAATGTTCGCATAGTGTATGGAGAAAGAGCAAACTGTTACGATCGTTTAAGGGTCTTTCGGCAATGTTGTCGAATTTGCTATAAATAGTGTATTGGTGTTACGAAATTTATATTGACGTAACACGTTGAATAGCCAGCTCAGTTGGCTGATTATGAGCACCATAGAAATCGTGTAATCTTCTACTTCTTTACAAATTAAAAAAGAAAAAAAGTTAACTTCAATGGAACCGAATTTTTAATACCATTCACATAAAGATACAAATTATCTATATATAAATATGTTAACCCATTTTTGTGATGACTGCTACACGCACAGTATACAACAGATTTTAACAATAAATATAACATTAGATGAATGAATAACTTATTTACAAATGTGTATAATTTACATTTGATCATAATCGGTTGAATAATTCGGGCCTAAAAGGTTCAAACAATCGTCACTCACACAAAGCATCAAACACGATTAGGATTTACATGAAGTAGAATTGCAGACACACACAAATAATAAAAAGCTAGTAACAAGTTGATAAGACTCTGCGAGTGAGATAGAGTTAAGAGATTTCATGGTTTATTTTGTATGCACTTCGCCATTATTTTGGAAACTTTCCCTCTGTTTGTAGTTTTTGTGATAACAACAAACGCATAAACGCAATAATATACAAAATTATTCCAAGATTGCGTTAGCCATACATACTACTATTTGTAAAATCAAAAACCTAAACGAGGGTGGTAACTTTAAATGGAGCCCCGTAAATACTTATGTGAAGCGTCAGTCCATCAAAAGATATTATTCATACAAGGCAAATGTGGGTTGGTAGTTTGTATTAAAACATGTGCGATCATACCCATTGATATATGTATCTATGAAGTGTCCATCCATAAGAAGCTTTCGTACAAAATGCCAAAAGTGGGTTGGTTGTTTATATGGGTGCTACCTTAAATAGTGGACACGGCATGTCTATTCTATGGCATGGATACTCTATTTGATTGCACTAAAATCAAATCAAGAATAACTTAAAAATTTACTTCCAATAAAATAGCCGAAATCTGATTTTGGAGAAAATATGCTTGACTTTGGTACCGCTATCAATATTCTGGTAGAAGATGAAAAAAAATTGTATGGTTAAGAACATGATTTTCGAGAGTAAAATTTCCTGATCTATCGATTTCCGATGAGAAAGTTAGTGATTAGTGATTATTTCTTATTAACGATTATATAGTTTTTACAACACCCTTCACACATAAAGTGAACAAGGTTTTCTAAACATAAAGCACAGTTTGGCTTACCCATCTATCTACTCCATGCAAGTTACCAGCTCAGTTTGAAAGATATCGATATGAAACTTGTTATGGAGCAAGCATGAGGCATGACTTCATTTCGTTACTGTGCAAATCATTGTGTATTAAAGCAAAGATTTCACCGAAGTTTGGGTTTTTTCATGTTTCCTAAAATTCTTAAGTGCTGAATAGTTCTGATACTTCCGGTACAGACTTTTTACATTGGCACGGTCTGAAAAGTATTTATAAAACAATACTCGTCGCTTTAAAAGCTAATTTTAGCAGTATTTTTTATCAGTTTAACTAAAATGTAATTAAGCAAATTCATTTCATTTTTGTGAAATACATATTTTCTATACTTAGTTATCACTTTCCTGTTAACTGCCCACATTTCTTGCATTTTATTGTATACAGAAAAAGAAACACGCGCACATATGTAAATGTACATACGTATAGAAACATTTTATCACAAGAGCTACAAAGGCTGAAATATTATCGAAATACATATGGTACAGTAAATGAATGCACTATATAATGTACATGACGTATTTATTTGAGTCTAGTAACTATACGAGATACTACCCGACGACCAGCATCGATTTAACGCCATGTATGTGATATGAAGACTGGGATAAAAACGAAAGCGATATAATGTACCCGCCCTCTCTCTCTCTCTCTCTCTCTCTCTCTCTCTCTCTCTAAGATAATGCGGTATTCTGCTGTATTATAATGTATATAAAATTTAATAAATATGAAACTAAGTATTTAAATGTCAATGACCAAATGGAATTTCTATAGATAGATTTATTTCATTTAGATACAGTTTAATTTATGGAATTTTATAGATACTTTATGACCCTAAATGTATGATCGGTTTTAAGAAACTTTCCGTTTAAGTTTTTAACCAGATCTTTTAATTTTATATACGCAGGTATGAAAAGGTGTAGCACACATCAGCAGTCTCACACATCAGTAATGATTTGATTTAAAGGCTAAAGTAATTTTCTTCGCTATCTCAGCAACTATTGTTCTGAAATTTGTAGAGTTTGTTACCATCAATCGGAGAAGTTTTATGGCTAAATACTGGCCATGCATTACATTTAGTGAAGGTAGCATATTGCGCAGTGAAATGTTGTGGAAGGTGATACACACTCGTTTTAACAAATGCTTTAATGTTTTAACAAATACTCGTTTTTTTCAAAGCTGGTGATAACAACAAGCGTGTATATTATGCCAATGTGGGTGAATTGTTCATACTTCTTAATCACGAACGTTGCCTAAAGAACTGGGTGGTCACATCTGTATAGTTCGTGTAAAAGTGCGTATTTTATTAAACATACGTGTGCAAAAACAGAATCAAACATAATTCCAAAGTCACGTTCAATTTTCAAATATCTTAGTTATATAAACACTGTTATTATAAAACCAGAAATGTCGATATGAGTGCATTCTTACGTGTTTCGGAATAGTTTCACTTTGTTCACAACATAAATAAATGTTGGTAAGTTATTTTTTTGTTTCTGAATATCTACGTTTGGAAAGCCAAAAATATGAATTTCTTAAACCAAGTACAAGTTCATGGTTCAAGAACGGAGCTGAAATTGTGAGTTTGATTTTAATAAAAACTAGGATTGATTTAAGTACAAAAAATTATTATTTTTTCCTATTTTTTAAAAATTTTAATTTAATTTAGTTGTACTTTTACACTATTGATAAAAATGTTCTTTGGTGGAGGGAACTGGTTTCGAACCATGACACATACGAACGACGCTCTAAAGTCTCATCGTCTTAATTTCTATGGAAAACAGGCCACGACACATAAAGTTGCCGAATCACAACCCATTGCCTTTCCCATTTACTATCGGTATGAAGAAATTTGGAGCAGCAGAGAGAGAAAATTTAGATCTTGCTAATTTTTCGAAATCGGCCGAAAAATTTCAGAGTTTGTCAATTCTGAAATACCGTTATATGTGCTTTTCTTAATTTCTACATTACAAGAAATTCAAAAATCGTGCAATAAATTGCTTACAAAGTTTCGACAAGATTTTGAGGAGAAAAGTAATCGTATTAAAAGTTTGATCAGATCCATTAATATTAAGTGTCTGAAAATTGTGAACAAAACCAATGAAATATGTAGAATGTGAGGCTATTGAATTACTAAAACTCCTAGTTTTAGCGATTTAAATTTATACATCTTATATGGATCTACAGATACTTCCGATGGCGAATGTTATACATACGAGTATATTGAACTATACTAGTACGTAAATACATATTTTATAACTTTTGTTCTATTAAATATACTCTTCAAAACTACCACAAATGTACCACAGCTATTCAAAGGTATAAGTCCCATAAAAAATCTACTTTAAGTCTCATTTTCATTCAAAAACTTCTCCATATTGGTTTAATCAAACAACTTCAAAAACACCCAATGTACAAATTTGTATAAACTCAAGTTTTTTTTTGGTGATTTGGGACCACTGTGCGTCGATTCGATTCGAAATTCCTGCCATAACAGAATCGATTATCACTAAAAAAGTTTTTCTTTTGAAATCGGATTCTTCATCTTCATTTGTAGCTAATTTTCATCGAAAAAAATTGGTTTATTTTTTTCGGGAAGAAGGAAACGATGATGTGCTTCTCCTAATGCCGTAGCAACTGATTTACACTTGTGTAAAATCAGATTCCATTGATTCCGGGCCTCTTAAAAAACCAGCACCCGCCGTAATTTAAACCCTATTATACAATGCAGAGTGTGGAAATTGAACTATTCCAATGACATCGCTCTATTAAATTGGGCACATGAACCCTTGTAAAGAGATACAAATGGAACTAGTGCTGGTTGCCAAGGCACTGAAGATTTGAAGGTTCTGGATATGTTCCATATTTAGTTAAATACTAATGTCGTACAATTATCATTGCAAAAAGGGCAAGTTTTGGCCATTAACACTATTCCTATGAGTAGTTTATTTTTCTAAAATCTAAATCTTCTTATAAAAATTCTGTTTATAAATATTTCAATAAAATTTTATCAAATAATACTTATTGTACATACATTTCTGATTGTTTTATAATTCCTTATAGCACCCTGTTGTTCTTCTTGCTCTTCACCACAGAACGTCATCACATGGGCAAATCGAGTTGGCATTTCCCGAGCGTTGAATGCGGACTGACCGATCGCCTTATCAAAACCAAATATTTGCGCGCTTAGATGAAGCTTTTTATCGCGTTTTGTTAATATTTTGCATATATACATATACATATGTATATAAATATGTAATTAGAACAGCCTTCAAGTGTTTAATAATGTTTAAAATTAATTAATTTTAATGCTTTTGTAAAACAAAAACATAAAATAAATCAGTACAAAATGCAAAAAACGAAACGTGACTTTACTTTAATTACACACCGTTGTTATTGTTATTGTTGTTTTTGTTCTTGTTACTTCAATTTTCTTTAGTCTACCATTAGATTCGGTAAAGTAAAAAAATGAAAACAAACACACACGCCCACCACCAATACATAGCAGGTGTGAAGGGCACGGCACATGTAAACACACAGAGAAAATAATAAGCACAAAAAACAAAAGTGAATTACAACCACAACAACAAACAACTAACTAACTAACTGTATATATAGGAAGTTAAAAACAAAACAAGAACAACAACAGCAACAACAACAAAAAATCGAATACGACTGCCGTGCCGCGAAAGAGGAGAAGCAGCTGAGAATTCAAGAGAGCATAAAGCCTAGCTACATATATACCTATGTTGTTTATGTGTGCGAATGAGATGGTGCGACAAGTTGCGTCGCGTGGTCGAAACTAACGGCAATAACAACAAACAACAACAAAAGCGTATATGCAAATAGACGGTATTTTTTTTTGTTGTCGTGTTTTTTTTATTTGCTTTTTGTTTTTGGTTTTAATGCAAAAGGATACGAAATTTACGCACGTTTTACTTTGAATTTTCTTATTTTGTTTTTTTTTGTCACTTTATTTGCTTTACATTTACACTTTATGCTTTTGCGATAGCATATTTTTTTATTTATGCTTTTAAATATTTTTTAAACCAGCAAAAACGAACTAAAAAGGTTCTTTAATTTGCTTCCTCTTTTTTTTTGTTGTTGCACGGGCGATTACAAAAAGCTGCGCCGCGCCGAATTGCGACTTTTCATCCGCTCGTCGGCTTCGCAATTGGAAGGCAAAAGCAGCAGCAGCAGCAAAGACAGCGATGACTCGGACAGCAAGCGTCGCGTCAACGCGTACGTACGTCATGTTCGTACGTTAGTTGGTAAATTACATTGAAAGCATGCGTTCCAGTTAAATAAAGTTAGTCAAATGTTCAAAAACAGTTTTGAGATTAGAAATTAAAAAAAAAAAAAAACGATTGACAACGTTTATCTAAAAGCCATGGCAGCCAAGGCAGTACTCTTCCTGGTTCTAATATTTAATGCCAAGACAGTGGCAAAAGGCTCAAATCTGCCTGATCCATAAATCTGAAAAGAGCCCGTCGACAGTGGATTCATACAGACCCATCAGTTTACTTTCCGCGGTAGCCAAGCTCTTCGAAAAGCGTCTGTTAACAAAGATGCTAGCGATTGACACGGCAAAGCCCATGGAACTCCTGAGCAACTAAACAGAGTGGTCCACTTCATTCTTGAATGTTTTGTGGTAGTGGCCTACCTAGATATAACGCAGGTCTTTGACAGAGTGTGGCACGATGGCACCCTATTCAAACTTAAAAGTCTGTTGCCGTCTCAGTTGTTCTCACTACTACTGCGTAGCTATCTGTCGAAGAGAACCTTTTCTGTTGTCCTGGATGGAGTGGAGTCGAGTGTTAAGGTCATCCGAGCTGGAGTACATCAATGAAGTGTATTGGGTGCCGTCCCACGCTATACTCGCTCTTCACATGTCTACTGGCACTTCCATTCCCGATGATGACCGACGATACAGCTGTCCTGTTCAGAGGCAAATGCATCTATAATGTCACTGATGCATTGCAGTTGTAATCATTTCTTTGACAACTTTACCTTACAGAAAAAAAAAATTAACATACTCGTATCTTGTTCAGATCCGGAGATATGAATTAAAAATTGAAATAAAGCAAAACAAAAAACAAAAAAAAAATAAACAATATTTTAGTAATATTTCGTAGTTCAAATGTACTAACTCCAGATAGTAAAAACGCTCGTACGCTTTTTATCTGCCTTCACCCTTAAAAAGGTTCGTGTAAACTGTGGTGTATTTGTGAGCACAACATGACCACAACGACCGATAGTTATCGACAAACTTGATAAGAAGCCGTTAGTTTATCGGCGCGCATTTTGATTTTTTTGAAATAAAAGAAGCTTTCACGGAGCAACAGTGATTTTGCATTTTAAACTCATATCATACCAACTGAAAATAGGAACAAAATCTACCAACATGTGTCCCTGAGACAAATATATGAAAAATAAAAGTAAATAACTGAAAAAAGAACCAGTTTCTTTATTTAATAGTTTATTGAGTATATTCTTTGCATGCAAACAGTTGTATAGGATTTTCATTGCAGACGTTTTCATTACATTTTTGACAGGATTGTTTGACTATACGGCTTATTAAATTAAATTGTGGTTATATTATGTGTTTTTTTTTGCGGAACTTATTGAATGCATTGAACTATTGGGCGTTGCAGTTCATCTCTCCAGCATTGATGTATTTGAAAAGCGATTGCTAGGTTTTTTGGCTTCATGGTTGGACGAATCTTAAAGATATTAGGAATAATAAATGATTTTTTTAAAGTACCGGTTACCGGTCTGTAAAATAATTGTCGCATCTAATTTGCCTTCCAGTATTTTCATAATGTTGATCTAACTCCTCTACAGATTTTTTGGACCAACCCAAAACTTCTCTCGTTATTATCTTTCCCTAATTTGAATATAACACATGACATATAGCAACATATTTTTTAAGGTCGTCCAAGCGTAGATTTCTCTAAATATCTTAAACTATTTCGACTTATTGTGGCGCGAAAAATTAGACTCTCACACAAGAACTAAGCCACATCTGTATAAGCTTTTTTTTTGGCCTAGCGATAATAAAAAGTCCAACATAGGCTCTCATTTTCATCAAATATGCGGTTTCGGCTTACAGTGTGGTGAGTTTGGCAAGTGTCGCAAATATATGTGCATTCACATATATTCAACTGTTGGTTTGTGGACTTGTTAAGAAATGAAGACCGATAAGCCCATCAATATTAAAACATATTCGATAAATGGTCATCAGTTTGTGTAACGTCATGACAGTTACTTTTCATTGAATTGTTCCCAAACAAAAGCGAATGACCAACGAATGACTCTGTTTTGTAATCGGACCAGTTATCGAATGTCGAATGGTGTCGATTTGAATTTTCGATTTTATTCATGTGTTCGGGTAATGTTTCTACTGTTATGTTTCATATGTTCAAGTGCCTCGAAAAATAATCATTTAAACGGGCTTTATCCTTTAACGCTACTAATGCTACTAATATTATTGCAAATGTGTCTATAAGACTTAAATTTACCACACACAAGCTTAACTCTCTCTTTATATTATTTTAAGGTTCCCAGATGATTCTTTGATTTCATTTCATTTCATTAACCCTAAGCCTGGAAAATCTGAAAATCAGATGGCCATTAGTTTTCTGGCTTAAACCCAGTTTGGGTTTCAACGCAATCATGTCATTCCAGAAAAGGTTCACAGAATTGTAAAGGAGATAATCGAAAGCTTCGAAGATAAACAATAATCTTTTGATTGTGAGTGGCATAATGGTCTCGTCTACAAAATAAAAGAGTTATAGAGTTGGGTATCTGGTTGGACAAAATTATGACTTGGAAACTCAGTATGGACATGTGGCATATAATTGTAGGACACTGCAGCTGCTTCAAACAGCAGCATACTGCAACGGTACCAAAATCTCACTCTCAGACAAATCAGCGATGCTCCGGTTACTCAGAATAGGGTTTATATAAAGTGACAAGTATTTCTCTTAGGTTTCATTTTAAGCAAGTTAGACGTCAAATTCCACGTAACCTTAAATTTGTCCAGCTATGCTTTCATTCGAATGCAACATTGATAGCACTCTATATGCAGTTCTGTTTTCAGCTCTGTAAAGACTGGCATGCATTGCCACCAATAGTTTTTTGAGTTTCGAAATATATATACTTATTTCAAGTTACTCCCTGAATTTTCGAATTATATAGATTTGAGAGTAGTTCCTGAAATACCCAATCTGCATCATTAAGTTTGTGTTTGAATGCCATTGCAAACAGATATGAAAACGGGAAAACGGACAGAAAGCAGTTCGGTGCCAAAATTGACCTCAAATGTAATCGTGCGATAACTTCGAAATAGTGTTTGACCTTTGGTTAACCGCAATATTGTCAAGTTTTTGTGCCGTTTCATAAATTTGCATTAAATATGAATACATTGCAGCACGTACGTACGTCTATCTGCGTCGTCTTCATGTATGCCTGTCATGTCTGTCAATGGCTGTCAAACACATCCTTAATGAGGCAGATTGCTTAAAATTTGACCGTGATCTATTAGCAGATGGTAGTTGCAGATGACAGTGTTGCTTTTAAAAACTTACTGCGCAGAAAATTCAACAAAGTCACTGACATATTAAACTGCATTAAGGCAATTCAAGAAGTTCTTCATCAATCTTACAAGTTTTGTAGTTAGACTTGGACATTTTGTATTATTCTTTGAAGTTTTCTAGCGTTCTAATGTATGTGCTAATTAGTTGTCCCAGTCCTAAATTCCCTAAGAGTGAAATGAAACTACAATTTTACTAGAACAAATTTAATATTTTCCTTTTACTTAAACACTTTAATACTTTACTATTTAAAATGTTAAAGTATAAAAACAATTAATGTGCATTTAATTACCATTTCTCTAAACACTTGCGTTATTCATACATTCTGTCATTCAGTCATTCATTCAATCGCGGCAAACACTTGAATATCAATTGCTGCATCATTGATGATGCCACAAACCAATCAGCAACTCAACTCAACTCAACTCGATTCCATTCGACTCAACTCAACTCATTTCAACTGTGCGCCGCACACAAAACAACCCAAGCTCCGATTCAGATTCAGAAGCGAACTTCAAGCGAACAATCAAAAGACATGGCATCATTTTTCAGCAGTTTGAGCAACGCAAAATGGAGTTATATGCTAGATGGAGTGAAAATGGCTTGAGTTGGGAGCACAATAAGTGCCGACCGATTTTGTTTGACATCAGAGGTCAATGCCCGCGACTCAAGCGCACATACACAGGCAGACAGACAGACAGACGGACAGACAAAAGCGCAGAGAGCGAGAGTAGCAACATCAGCATCAGCATCAGGACGAACACTAACAAAAACAACAACAACAAAGGAATTCAAGCTATGCGCACTTGCATCCCGGCATTCCACTTGCTAGTTGCAACCCAACCGCATAATGCCAAGCGTTGTTCTCTACTGCAATCCTTGCTCCGTACTTCCTGCAAGCGCTCTCTCTTTCTCTATGTGTGTGTTTTAAATTTTTGTAGCATACAACCAGGCTGACAAGCGCAAGGAATCAAGTGGAAAGTGAAACGAGATCCAAGCAGCAAAAGCACCAGCAACCAGCAAACTTTCATTCGTTCGTCCTGCCTTTAGAATGTTGTCCTTTTAGCTGTCCGTCCGTCGGTCCGTCCGTCGTTGTCTGTCGCTGCTGGTGCTGCTGCACTTCCCTTACTATCGTACATCGCGCTTCCATTTTGTTTGAATTGGTGCGCTTTTGATGAGGCTGCTGTACTCCATCCGAAGCCTCCTTTGCTGTGACTGGGCGTGTGACTGGGTAAGCAGCAAGCGAACAAGTAAATGCTGTGTGCCTTTTTTTCTGTATTGTTTTGTTTTTATTTTGTTTGCTTTTATGTGCAACATTTATGTATTTAGCACATGCAACATGCTTCTACATACAGAAAATACTGGTAATCAATTTGGCTTGTGCAAAATGGCTTGCGCAAGCGTATTAACGTAAACAATAAAGGCGCGTTTAATGTCTGCTGAAAAATTCCTTGCTCACAATTTTATATTTCTTTACAATGCATGCTTTATAATAGGAGTTTACAAGGTCTAAGGTCAACTCAGCAGGCGGTTTTAGCCTGGTTTCATGTCATCACTTACATGTCGTGTGACTCAGGTTAAGAAACTACTCCAACCTACAATAATATTCCCATTTGATGACGACAACCGCAAACGATTGATTAACGATAATAAAACTTTTATGTCTGGATGTTCTTTAGGGATGTTGCAGCTATCCAGTTGGTTGGTATCCTCGACATATACAAGGCTAACATCACTACACTGTAGGAAATTCGGTGCATAGGAAAAGGTTGGTGTAGAAATGCATACTGTGATATTTACTATAGTTGGCATGCGAGAATGATGTTTCGTGTTCAGTAGGATACTATGCGATCTCATCTCCACTTTTGTACATGTCAATGAAGCTTGACAGCGATAGGTATCAAGGCTAAGCATATAATTTAGCATAATTTGTTCACAAGCATCGACGGTAGATAGAAACGTTGCACCCAAAAATAAATTTTACGAGCACATGACGCTCAACACTCAACGAAACTTTACGTCGGAAAGCTGCAATCACAGCAAATCGCCGAAGGCTCTTCAGCTATATGTGAGCAGTGGAAACATATCTCCCATTCCGTGTATGCAGCAGCCAAGGACGCCATTGGTTACACCAGAACTTTGACGAACTCTTGGTCGCTTAGTAACTGCAGTCGTGAATTGTTAAAGAGCAATATCGAGAGAAGTGAGGGAGGAGAAACTCATTTTAGAAGAGAAGATTTCATAGTACCACCTGTTGCTGACAGTTCCATTGTACAGATCGAATAGCGAGTTAGCAAGGCGTTCTCGGAGATTGAGAAACAGTCACGTCTCATCAGTCTGATGGTAAACGATGGCTTATGAGTGGACACCAAGTACTACGTCTTGGACGGTCTCTGAGGATGGAGAATTTTCACTTCAGTGTTGTGGAAAACTTTGTCTAGCTGGGAACAGAGATAACGAACAACAACAACGTCTGCTGTACAGCGTGAACACTGACAACTGACAACGGATACAGCGTCTTTGGCGAAGTTCGAGAGAAATATTACTCGAAGGATATATTCGAGTTGGTGACGATCTCGTATGAACCACGAGCTGTAGGAGCTAGTAAAGCACGAAAAGTTTCAGCGGTTGTACTGAAGTGGTCATCTTATGTGGATGGACAGCGGAGCTCCTAAGATTTATATGGATAACATAATCATAATTGCTGGACAATGTGCGAAAGTACAACCGAGCAAGATCAAGTGTAGGATGTCCTGTGAAAATTTGTTATTAACCACATCGCGCACTAGACTATGGCGGCCTTCCTACGTGCGACCATGACCGATACATTCGTTTATATGTTTTTACCTGGCATATGTGCAATTTTTTTTTATACAACAATAACTTTCCAATGATAAATCTGCTTTTCTAAAATATAATATAGTATAATATCAACAAATTTGTTGACTTTTAGATAGCCTCAAAAGACGTGTCGCTGTACAGATGCTGCCACAAAGTTGGTTAAAATAGTGCTTGACCCAACAAATTTGTTGACTTTTAGATAGCCTCAAAAGAGGTGTCGCTAAACAGATGCTGCCACAAAGTTGGGAAAAGCTAATCACTTGCGATGGACATTACTTTACATAAAGAATATTATACATACAATATAATAAAGCTAAAATTTTCCAAAAATTTCACTTAAAACTTACTAATACTTCTAATAGCTCCCCCAATTACCAATAATAAACTTGTTGACCCTTTCAAAAATTTTAAGCTGCAAAAGATTAATACAGTGAAAAGCATCAATACAGTGAATTCAGACTATTGAAATGCGTTTATTTTTCAAATTAATTCAACGATTATTTAATGTACTATGAAATTAAGCCGCTGCCATAATTCGAAATTTCAGCTTCAATTAGCCAAAGTTGCATTTCTTGCATCAACAGATGCACACCACCACACAGATAGAACAAAAGCAAATAATTACGGATATACTAATAAGTAGTTTATAATTTGAACCTAATTTGAGTGGTCATTAAGCAATAGATACAAGCAGGCAAGGCAACGATATACGTAGCTAGATACTTACAAGTATATAGATATATAGTATGTGCAGATTACGTGCTACCATAGCAATTGCAATGCACACACATACATATATACAAATAAGGATAAGTAAAACGAGTGCATAAATGTGGAATTTAATATCCTGTCTAATATCCTTAAAGCTGCCACCGCATTAAAAAGCATAAAGTCATTTAGTAATTAATTTCCATGTTGATAAACGTGGTTATCAAGCAGAGTATGATGGAGAGAGCGAGAGAGAGAGAGCGATGTGAAGGGGTTAAATAGAAATTAGCTGGCAAATAGCGCGCTGCATTTTGCATCCTTTTGCATATTAACCCGTTTCATGTGCAAACAGTGTAAAGCACTACGTACTCTCAGATACTATATCTAGATACATATATATGTATCTATGAAATATGCTCACTACGAACACAACAACAACAACAACAACAACAACAACAAAAGCCAAACAATTTTCATTATGCGCTTCCGCACACACACACACACACACACACACACACTCACACAAATTCATTTACAAGCGTACTCACACTCACCACACACACACACTATTAATAAGCAAAAACAAAAAAAAAAAAAATGAAATGAGGACGCGCCTGCATGTATGCAACATTTTTTGTTGTTCGTTTTCTATATACTTTGCTATATACTACTCTCTAGTTACTACTATGTAATCGCCTTGTTATATACACTTGCAGCATAAATGCGCGCCAAACATGTCCTACCTCGCATAAGTTTCCAGTGTGCATATCAGGATTCAGTTTCCAGCTTCCAATACTACGCGTGCACTGAAATTTTTACTACGTTTTATCGATTTTCTGGCATCGTGAGTATATATATATATATATATATATATATATATATATATATATATATGTATCTGAGTATATAGTATACCGATGCTAAAGAAAGAAATGCAAACATGCCGAATCCAAACGAAACGAAACGAATCGTTAGCTGCTGCTGGCGTCAGAAACGAGTTGTAGGAGCAACAGCAGCACTAGCAGGAGCAATGCGCGTTGTGCCTATGCCAACATTTATGCTGCTCCAACTCAATCCTTGTGACTCATTCCATTGAATTCTTGCTTCAAAGCGCAACAGCGCACGCCTCCCATGCAGGCAAAAGTATTTATTATAATGTAGAATGGTTTTTTTTCCTCTTCTTTTTTTTTTTTTTTTTGTGTAGTTGTTATGGGAATGCATTGCAAACCGACAGCATCGCAATCCATACTCCCATACTCACACATACACACCACGATGGGGTTATTAAAGTATTGCAAAGTTTTTTTTTTTATTAAAGAAGTCTAATTAAGTTTTAATTTGTTTTGTACTTTAACTAGTTGAAAAACACGACGCTACTCATGCTTTTAAACCAGTGTATAAAACCGAAACCGTTAACCCAAATTAACCGATTCGAATTGAGCAACGAAACCGGAACCGCTATTTTATATATATATTTTTTTTTTTTTCAAACCGGCACCTTTTATCAAAGTAAAATAAAATAAAGCACCGTACCGAAACCAAAAATTGTTTACTGGTATAGTTTCGATTCTCAGTTTTATTTTATTGTAGGAAAAATATTTATTTATGCACAGTGTACTTATGCATAATATACATAGTGAAACAATAACAATTTCAAGTTGTGAATTTAGCAGGTGTAAATAAAATAATATTATATATAAAAACGTGGGTTGTAAGTTTGTTGAATCCTACTCCTAAAAGTGTTCTTGAAGTTGTAGTCCGAAGCGTCCATTCATATGAAGCCACCATGTCAAATGTCAAGTTGATTTTACCCGAAATGATAAAGTTTTTTTTGAAAAGTCGTAAAGTGTGTAGTGTGTTTGTATGGGGCTGCCCCTAAAGTGGAGAGATCACATCTGTTTCTATATATGCGAGACGTTCGTCCAAAAAAACCTTCGCACGAGCATCCCTCAGGAGCTGTTGACTGACGTCAATAGCGATCCAGTTTTGCGCAAAAGGGTCTTAACTGGTGGCGGAATATGGGTATATGGCTATGATGTGGAAAGCAAACCCCAATTATCCCAATGGAAGCGGCCAGAAGAGCCAAGAAAGAAAAAAACTTGCCTAGTTCGGTAAAATGTGAATGTCTCTCTCACTGTTTTCTTCGGGACCGTATTTGGCCCCGTGCAACTTTTTCCCGTTCCCAAAACTGAAAAGGTCAATGAAAGAATGGCGTTTTGGCACGATTGAGGAGAAGAGCTACAAAAAAAAAAAAACGCATAGCAGAAATGCTTGACGATTGAAAAATGCGATGACACAAGTGTAGTAAAACTGAGGGGATTACTTTGAAGGGAACAAAATATATATTAATGAATAAACAAGTATATTTCGAGAAAAATAGAAAAACCATCTTATTTTTAGCACAATTCCCATATCCAAGTTCGGACAGACATCGAGGTCTTCTTGTTTGAAGATAGTACATAGAACACTGAGACTCCCATCGTTCGGCAAGCATTCATCAGATCATGTCTTTAATAACTCTTCGCCAACAATTTTGAATAATCAGCTGGAGCCTGCCGCGTTGTTATTCTTCAGCACTACAAGAGAGCCATCATCAACTGATGGTACTAGAAATACTTCCCTATCAATTGCTCTACATCGCCTCCAAGTAGGTTAGAGAAGTAACTCCTCCATAATCTCATTGATTCCTGTGCATTCTAAGCCATTCTTTCATATTCGATCTTGCAGTAAGAAACCTCAAGCTTAAAACATTCGATCAGATGCAAGATCATTTGATAATATTTGGCGTCACTTCTCCTCATACCAAAAGTACGCCAAGCCTCTTTCCATTGCTACAAGATGTGACAAGACGAGTCGATCTCCGTCCAAATACTGGATTGGAAGTTCAATCGGCAATACCAATGTATTTTGTTTTTGTAAATTGTTAAACTTTTTCTCTTCTGAAGTACTACCAAGCTTCCTTTCTCGCGATAGAGATGAGAAACACTTCAAAATGCTTGCAGGATATAAATTTATTCATTGAAAACTTGCGGTAATAAAAATGAAACTTCAAATCAAATCTATAAAAATTCATAATTCACGAATAGTTAATGAAATAGTTATAAAAATTATGAAAAAAGCGAATTTCTATTCATCCGAAGAGGCATTGACTCTATTTCTAGACTTACGTCTAACAAAACTTCATATATTATTGTACAAGACTTCCTGCATAATTTGCCATCATCTATCAAGTGGCGGATAAAGTGTTTTTGCGAGGAGTTCTACTTCATTACTTATTTACTTTTTAAGAATAGTGCTGCCTGAAACCATCGAATTTTAGTGGAAGTTTATGGAAGAAGTTTCAAGAATTAACTGAATGAAAAGCGGGGAAATTAGGTCCTACATAAATTGAAACCAAGTGGTGAAAAAGTGTTTTTTTTTTTTACCTATGAACAACACCAAAAATAAGTTATTTATGTATCGATTTGTGACTGGCTTTGAAAACTGGAATCGCCATGACAATCCGAAACGAAAATAGTCTGGCCAACCATAAAATTTGGCGGCGAAGCTAAATATCCATGTATCCAAACGTATGCTCTGTATTTAGTACGATTAGCATAGTGTGATATACTATGAATTGCTCAAACCAAATGAATCGATTGTGAAAAATCGAAATATATGGCGATAGATACGACAAAGTTTTTTTCTTGTATGAGAATGATCGTCCGCACGTCGCAAAACCACATCAAACCTACATCAAAACTCCCAAATACGAGGTTCTACCCCATTCGTTATATTATCCAGGCATTGCACCATCTGATTAACACGTGTTTCGATCAATGACCCATGGACTGTTTGAAGAACGCCTCACTTTTTACGAAAATTGCAAAAAAATTTTAGATTCTTGGATTGCTTCTAAAGAAGAGTCATTCTTACGACACGGTTGCTGCCAGAAAAAAATAGTCGCTAGTGATTGACAATACTTTCAATAGTCTATTTGTAATCTGGAGAATTATTGTTAGGTGACATAGTTAGGCGACATCGATATATACTCAACTTGAGACTATTGGAGAAGAAAAAGTTCAAGACGTCTTTGCTTCATCCGGAAAATTAAGAAACCGCGAAGCTATGGATAATTACTTCTTGAAAGATCTATACGAACGAAAAGTGTGTTCGAGAGTATTCTTACTACTGAAAAAGCTAATTTCTATTCACCCGTAGATGCTTTGGCTCTATTGCTAGACTACATATAAGAAAGCTGAAAAATTCAGCTATCTCGCACTGAAGGCTGAACTCCACAGTCGAACTTCAGCCCCTGGTAGACCACAAATCAGAAAGACTAATTTCATGCTTGGACGAACGGTCCTTAGCTAGGTATGGAGATTTCACAAAATTTGTTTTATATTCAGATCGAAGCACTAAAGTATACAATCACATAATCATACAAGAAGTCCTAAACAAATTACAGAGAGTACTTCGAAGTCGAGTACACTCGACTACAGAGTTTTATTTCTTTCTTGTGTAAACTAGTGTCAAATGTGCATATGGAATTTATTTTCAGAACGTACTAAACGTTCCATCAAAACAGTTCATCAATTTCACAATCAAGACACGTCGTCATATTTTAAAGACACAATAAATAACTCATAATTAAATATTTCCTAAATGAAATTTATAACTTAATTTATGTTCGAATATGTACAACAAGCAATTGAACAGAAAAGATATACCCCAAAAACAGAAACACAGAAAAACAGAAAAACAGTAAAACAAAATAAAGATTTGAAATAAATTTAAAAAAAAGGTCCAAACATTTTCCCCTCCCATTTGGTTTTGTCAACTGTCATAATTTATAATAAATGAGTTGGGCACAAGCAGGTAGTTGGGGAGTTTGTACGGGTAATATTTGTGCATGAGAATTCGATGGGAACGATTGTAAGGTACCTAAAAGCAACTCTTTAAAAGCAAAGCAAATAAACCTACAACAACGCTCAACGAGCTTTTTGGGGTGTAATAAATAATATTTGATTTTGTTTTTTTGTTAAACAAAAATTTATATACAGATACAAAAGCAAAAAGCTTAAGCTACTAATAACAATGCAAACAATGAGTTAAGTTCAAAAATCATAAATTCATTCATAAAAATGGAATCATTGAGCTTGTTTGAGCTGTGTGAGTGCTCATTTGTATTTATTTACCAATTTAAAAAAAAAATTTTTTTCTGATAAAGCGTGTGGGTCTTGACTTCATTTGCACAAATATGGCACGTTTCAATATAACAACAACTATTATGTATATATACGTAGATACTATAGTATATTGTGAAATATGTATGTCCAGCGGATGTGTATGACGTTTTATTTTACTTCCCCTCACGCTCTTTATTAATCATAATATGACTTTTGAGCTAGAACAATTTGAAGTGAAGCATTACCGAATTTATCGAAAAGTTTTACTTGAGCTCATTTAATCAACATCTCAACAAACATTTCTGACTGCGCGCAGTGCTGCAGAAGGGTGTGCTGTGGTAGCTGAAGTATACAGTTTGGTGTTCAATTCCACTTTCATTAAATTCGATTGTAAATTTTTCTTATTTATTTACTTACTTCATTTGTTCGCATTGAAGCTTTGTACATGAAATAGTTTTCAAATAAGGTGACCATTTTATCACTATGCGAGTTTATAGTTGGTAATTAATTGTGCAGTATGATTCAATGTATTTAATGTTGGACAAATATTGTGCAACTAAACTAAGCTGTGCAAAGATAAGTGCTCCTTGAATAGAGCATTTTATCATACAGTTCTGCGCTTTTTATTTCAAGCTTTTGTTATTACCTTTCATTTTTTTACTATTGAAAAAGTGTGTAAGTGAAAGATGTGTACTTTAGTGTAACATCACGCATTGTAATGAATTACGTTGCAAAAACATATGATTTCCTTAAGGAAACCTTTTTAAAGTTTTTATAAGGGAAAATTATATCATTGAAAATTGATATTGCCACGAGGCATAGCAGAGGCATATTGGGAGTTAATGCCCAATATTATCGTGAACACCGTATAGAAATAAAAACAATGGGTATTGAGCTTCATAACCAACATACTGGACACAATTTAAGCATTGAAATTAAGCAAATATTGAAGGAATTTTCAGTTACCCAAACAACAAATATACTCCATCACAACAGATAATGGGAGAAACATTATTAAAGCTGTAGAATTTTTAAATGAGGATTCTACATTAAATGATGATTTTGATGATGAACAACTTTTACATGACGTTAAAAATCACTCGGTAGCATCTATAAAATGTACCGCTCATTCTCTGCAACTGGCAGTCAAAGATTTCCTTAAGGTTGTTGGTCGGGAAGAAATTATTGAAAAGGCACGAAAAGTTGCAAAACGTTGATAACTCCGATTTACATAATATCTAAATATTGTAAATATCTAAGATTGACTTAAAACTTTTTACAGGCTATCAATTTCTACGGAAGGGTTACCTTAGCCGCTCGTCGATGTTCCTCAACCGTCGATGGAACTCAACCTACGTAATGTTCAAAAATGTGTGTGTGTGTGTGTGTGTGTGTGTGTGTGTATAGGTGATTTATGAAAGAGCACCTACATGCGAACTTTCAGTTGACAAATTCACAGTGAGCAGATGAAAGTGATGGAACCAATTTTTGTTGCAACTCAAAAGTTACAGAGTGAACAAATCTATTTTGGATACTTCTTATAAGCTTTGGCTCGAGACTAAACACCTTCTATTCAGTTAATGAAAAATGCACATGAGGTGACGTTCTCGCCAAATGCTTAGAAAAGAGAGAAAGTAGTCTCACAACGAATGAAGTTGTTCACTCTGCAATATATTTGGACCCACGAATTCACAGGATATTGCTTCAAATCCCAAATCCCATTCAAAAATTAAATGCAAGGAATCATTTATTGCACCTTATGCGCCAAATACTTTCCATTAACAAAAAAGGTTTATGGGGTTAAGATGCGCCGGAAAATATAAGATCCACTTGGAAAATAATAAGGCGGTGGAATGCGCGAATATAATAGAATACAATGGGACCGGGGTAAACAATGATAAATTTTATCGATCATTGTGGAACAGCAAGCGAAATGGAAAAGTATAAAGGTAGAGAAGTATGAATGGCACGCGTTAAACAGATAGTGAAATCTTGAATCGGGGAGAATGATCTATCAAATAAAAAAACTTTAAAAAGATATTATTATTTTTATAGGATTCAATAAAACAACTATAAAGTACAGATAAACATTTTATTTTGGTCATTTATCAGCGATGCACTCTAACTTGGTATTGGATGTGGTAAATATTTGTTTAATGAACCGAATACGCTAACGTTTAAGGGTTACGTGAAAACCATAATGTGCAATTGAAGTCATCGTTACCATTAGCAATAGTTATATGTATGGCCTCCACAATCAGATGGGAAGTTTGATTGTCATGATTTCTACAGAAGTTGAAAATTTTTAATGTGGATCCGGAAGTCTTATACAGCATGTAATATCCGATACAATTAAGTAAAAACTATGGTCACCTTATTTATAGTAAATATATGAAGTATAAAATTCACTGTTACAGTATCTGTGTGCACGTGTGGTTCTCTGTTTACCTATGGGTGTGTGTGTGTGTGTGTGCTCCCATTTCTCACCAGTAATGATAGTTTACACACGCTTCCTTCTTCTCTTTCCCTGTCGCCTCTTTTCTATGCATTGCAATTGCTTTTGGGTTTTCATGTGTATTTTTTTGTTTGTTTGTAAGTGTAATAAAAAATAAATTTAATTTCATTATTTATTTTTCTATTTTTTGTTCATTTCGTCATTGTCATTGTCGTTCTTGTTGTTTTTGTTGTTGTTGGAGATCTTGAGATTTATTTCCTGAGTGTTTTTTTTCCTATAAACATTTTCTAAACTTTTCACCTCTGCCCACTCTTTTGTATTATCACTTTGCTCCACTTTTTGTAACCTCTTCCCCCACACACACACACACAAAATTTTCTCGCATATTTGCTTTGCACGAGTTTAGTCAACCTCGAATAGCGTTTTTTGTTTTTATACCCTGTAGGTGTAAAAGGGTATATTAAGTTTGCACAAATGTATGTAACACGCAGTAGGAGGCGTGGCAGATCCTATAAAATATTTCTAGATTAAGCTCAGAAGACGAGTCGATACAGACATGTCCATTAGTCCGACAGTCTGTTTGAACCAATAAATCTCGAAGACTATAAAAGATAGAGACTTTAAGTTTTTTATTTTCAGTTAACTGGTATTAAACGAACATGTCAATCCTATTTGAATGGGTAGCTCTCATACAAATTTGCGCCAATTTTTAAGTTTTCTATGAAATTTTGTTTGGTTTTGTTCTTAATTAAGCTAGAAATGCCTAATATTCTTATAAAATATTCCATCTAGGCCCAGATCGGACCACTTTAAGGTGTGGCCCTTGCAACCCGCCTCCTATTTTTGAATTTTTGTATGAAAGTTTTTTGTTTTTAGGTTTAACTAGCGAACCCGGCGTGCGTTGCTACGTTCCGTATTGTTTTTATTTTTTTACGGTATACCAAAGCTAAAGCCTTATAAAGTTAACGAACGTACGTAAATACCAAATTTAATCCAGCTGCGTTCAATAGTTTCAATTTTGTTTTTTTTTTTCTAATATTTGGGGGTAGCGCCGCCAATTTCTCCAGCGAATCTTATTTTTAACGATGCTCTTTACGTATGTCCCCGATCTTATTCAAATCTGTGGCATCTAATTTTCTTGCTGAGATATAATGAAGCAAAATAAATAAGAGATATTTTGGGCGCTGTGCACTTTTCGAGTTTCTCTCAGTTATCTCGCTGTATAATTTAGTTACTGATTAGTATAGATTAATATCAAAATAGCTACAATACATTCGTCTTTTTTTTGTATCTCCTGCAACGTTCTTGTTAAATTTTTGTGTTTGTGACAAAACTAAAAATAATATGGTTTCCCGGTTCTGGACTAGTGCCAATTAGTAAATTATGGGTTTTGCAGTATGTATTCCATTTTTATGATGCGTCAGCTGTTCGATCTAATACAAACTTGGAAACCTTCCTCTGGAACCTGCCTGGCACCACATTAGTTTTTGAAATCGGAGGTGACACAAAGACAGACAGGCGACCTTAATCTATGTAGGTATGTATAGATAGATTAATTCTCATATTTCATCAATTCTAATAAAATATCAATCAAATGTCCAGAACGGATCACTAAAGAATATAATCTATTGTTTATATAAGAAGCTCTTAACAAGTTACAGAGTATCTTAATGTCAAAAACACTCGACTGCAGCGTTCTTTCTTGTTATTGTTGTTGTTGGTTTTATGGAATGTTGTATTTCAAATGTTACTTTTTTTTTGGGTTTTGTTGTTGAATGCGCGTGTAAATACTTAACACAAATTTTTACTCGTTTTTTTAATTTTATGTTTGTTTTGTAGTTTTTTGTTGTTGTTTTTTACGCATTTTAAAGTGTGATCGTGTTCAAAAATTATGTGAGAAAATGTTTGTTTGCTCATTAAAAGCAACAACAACAGCGACAATAAACAACAATGAATGAAAAATGCCAAACTTCAGATACAAGATACAAAAATGCATGTATCTTATAGAAACATGTGTATCTAGATACAATATCTTTTACTAATAAGTACTTTGTAATTGCTTATTTAACTGCGTTAATTTTTAATAGGAATGTTATTAATGATCTGGTTAGTTGATAGAGGAAAATCTGCTGTGAACTTTAGGATCAAATAAAAAACCTGTTGACGGGGTAAAAACCAAGTGCTTCTCACAAAACTTCAGATATCAATTTTGTGAAATTGGATTAAATTTTTGATTTGTATTGTTGATGTTGGTTGAATTAGTAACTGAGCTATTTGGAAGATGAATCGGTATAGATATGCCCTTCTGTCTGTCTGTCTGTCTGTCTGTCTGTCTGTCTGTCTGTCTGTCTGTCCGTCCATACGATCGTCAACTTGAAACTTGACATGGTGGCCAACACCCACTTTAGGAATTTTATATGATAAACTGTTATCTTACAGGTAAAATTAGATGTTATGGTCGCTAATTATAAACGGACGCTTCACAGATGGTCTTCATACAATGGGCAATTAATTATTTCTTATATTACACCCTGTACAAAAAATATTTGTAAATGAATGAATGAAATGTTGCAATGTATGTAACATAGCGAGGGAACCCCCATAAAGTGTACATATTCGTGATCAGCACAACAAAACGAGTCGTTATAGCCATAAAGTTCTCTGTCTAGAGAAGACAGAGAAACTAAACTAGAGGCTTTGACACTCTAGATGTCGCACTTTCACAAGTGTATATTATTTTATACCAATGTTTGCAACGCCTTTAAGGAAGCATCGGAGACTCCAACAAGCGTATATATTGGAAAGCCTACAACAATGTAAACTAAGTCTTAAATATTTATATGCATTTGCCATGCATGTGCCACCATGCAAACTAACCGCCCACTTTTGACTTTTTGTATGAAAAACTTTTTTATTTCAATCAATATCAGCTCGAAATTCGTAATGGATGACGTAGGATATAGGTTTTCTATTGCATTCGTAACACTCTTCGATAATAACTGAGCCGAGAAATAGAATCACCTAGGGGTTAAAAAAGTGTGTCGATTTTGCCTGCTCGTGTGAAATAAATAGTATCGCCAAATTCTGTATTGGAAGTGCAAACGACAATACCAATGTATTTTGTTTTTGTAAATTGTTAAACTATTTCTCTTTTGAAGTACTATGAAACTTTCCTTCTCGCTATAGAGATGAGAAAAACTTCAAAATGTTTGCCGGATATAAATTCTTTCATTGCAAATTTTCAGTAATAAAAATTCATTTTCAATTCAAATCTAGAAAAATTCATAATTCACGAATAGTTCATGTGTCTTCTATTAGATAAGTAACATAGGAAATTATTTAAGTTCAACTTTTTTTATGCTTTTATTTATTTTATTTTTCAATTATGGACAGTTTTCTTTCTGCGCAGGTATGTAAAAAAAATACGCTTCTATTTTGAGAATGAGCACTTTTCTACTATTTAGAGATCAGATAGTAATGAGTATAAATGATGATTCAGACAAATTTTATTAGTACTTCTGTGAATGTCAATACACTCTGCCAATTAAAGTTAAATTGATCACCTCTTATAATTGTATCTTTATTACATTTATTGTATGTATGTGCTTAATATAAACACCTGATCGAAATCAACCATTTATGCTGTTTATTGATTGAATAAAAACTGAAAACCCAAGATGAAAGCGACTTTTACACATGTATCTACAAAAGATCGATCAGAGTCGTCGTCGTCGTCTAATATGGCTTTCAATGTATTCCAGACAAATAATTTAACAACAACAAAAATCGATATGTAGGTATACAAAAAAACAGTATATAAAAAAAAAACACCAAAAGATCTGCGAATGAAATGATGATTTTGCAAAAAGATAAAGTCATGCCAGAGACTGACTACAATAACAAGAAAGAATGCTGCAGTCAAGTGTGCTCGACTTCAAGATACACTGTATCTTTTACGAACCATAGATTATATACTTTAGCGATCCCATCTGGACGTATTCCGGATATTTTATGAGAATTGTTGATAAAAAATTGGAATTAAATAAAAATAAAAATTTGTACCTCAAAAACTCATACTAAAACTTAAAAAATGAGGACAGATTTGCATGCCGCTACCCCTAAAAATGGTCCGATCTGTGTCATTTCTAGTTTAATTAAGGTACAAAAACTACAAAATTTGATAGATAAGTTTGTATGGGAGCTCCGCCTTGTAGTAGCCCGATTTTGAGCTATGCGGTAAATTATATAACGATTTACGTAAGGCACAGCAAATTTGGCGTCTCTAGCATAATTAACAACAAAACAAAAAAACTGCATACAAAAACGTAAAAATTTGCAGCAGCTTTGTATGGGAACTACCTCTTAAAGTGGGCTTAGCACATGCATTTAAAACTAGTTATCTGAGGAGAGAAAAGGAGAGTAACAAACTTTTGTCTGTTACATGCATTTGCACAAACTTAATATACCCCTGCACCCTATGGGTACAGTGTATAATAATAACAGCCACAATAATGTTAAAGTTTGTTTGCTGATCGAAGTCATGCCGACATCATGCGGCATGCAGCATACAGCAGGAGGCGTTTTACTTCCCATGCAACAATGTTGCAACAGAAAATGTTTCGGAAATGATTTTTTAAACGTTTTGTCTTTTCGTGCGATCTTTTTTTTTGTCGTTGTGACGTTTGTTTAATACCCTACACATATGTAAATAGTTTGTATTAATAAAAGTATTATGATTTCAATGTGAAGTTTGTCATGCAGAGCTTAGGATCGTTTTAAGATCTTGAATTTAAGTTTAGTAAGAATTGTTCTTTGTTTGGCAGATGGCGTCGTTTGCAGAAGTCCACATAAGTGTAGAAAGTTACTGATGTCCATGCACTTGGAAATGACGAAAAAAAGATATGCGCCTGTTATGTCCGGATCCTCTATACCCTATAGACTGCGCAGCTGGTTGATGTTTAGGACAAAAAAAAAACTTCAAAATTCGCAAGAAAGGAATCTTTGGCTCAACAGTCACTACCTTAAGCAATGGAGTGAGGCTAATCGCCACACAACATACGAAATTAAATTAAAATGGTGCACTCCGCAGTTTCCAACGCTAATCGAAACTAGTACAATTACACCAGACCGCCGTAATCTTTTCAGCCAGACTCTACAAACTGTTCCGGGAATCCAGTTCGGTTTCTGAAGTTATATGTGAGAGTTGGAGATATAACTCCATATCACATAATTGAATATACTTGAGTTGATTGAAGTCTACAAAATACTGTCAAAAATAAACTGTGTAGTATATAATAAAGAATACGATTACTTTCCATGCTTAATGCCGATATATATATATATATTGGCATTAAGCATATATACAAGTAAAGTATCGATACTTTACACAATCTCTTATATGCGTACAAATATCGATACGTTCAGCTATCAGCGCATCCCTAGGTTCAGTTCCAGAACAATTTTCATTTCCAATTGATTATTAAAAGGGTAACTTACATTTTAAATATACATATATAATCAAGATATATGCATTTACACTCGAAACAATACGTAAGTTGAACTGAAAAAAGGATCGCGTAGCGAATTTGAAACCAGTCAACCTAAATAATGATGAAAGTTGCATGAAATGTTGGCAGCGCCCTAAGTCCATGAACTAAACAACGATTTAATTGTCTGCATCTGTATTATATATATTTGTAAGTTCTTTTAAAATTGTTTAAGCAAGCCGCAGAAGCACAGAACTTCACCAAACAACTTATTTCATTTCACAGCTGAAAGCCACACTCTAAATCAAACAAGCACCAAAAACCACTCCACACCACGCCGCACATAAGTTGTTGCGCTATTAAATTGCAACTCATCCTGTGCCGTACCGCATCCTGTTGCCTCCTGCAGCAACCTCATGTTTATGCTGCACTTCGATCATTAAACTAAATTATTGCAAACCTCCCAAATCGTTTTGCGTGAAAAAGCGCAGTTGCAACAATGTTGCATGCCACATTCGCAGTCGGCTGCTGCGCATGCGCTTACTTAGTTTGCGTTGCGGTTGAGATTCCAGCCGAACTTCGAGGATGCATTAATGAAGTGATTTGCACCTTTTTGTTTTTGTTTTTGTTTTTGCTTTTCTTTTTATTATATTTTTTTTTTGTTTTTTTACTTCACCATCGATCGTACTGGCCACCAACACTGCCACATTTTTGTTGCAACAACTGCAACGAATTGTCTGTCAAATAAATGAAATGAAATGGAAATAATATTTCCAGGAACAATTTCAACGAATGAGCTTCGAACACAAAGCCGGTTCATGCATTTATATTCTAAAGGACTTAAAACGGTATGGAAAAAGCGTCAGCTTAAGAATTTCATGCAAAAACAACATTATTGCCGCTGGTTATGCAGATTAATTATGAAGTTTATGTTCTGACACATAAATTGTTTTCCGGGTTAACGAAATAAACTTTATAAATTATGTTAGGCAGTATTATTTCTGGTATGAGTCATAATTGAGGCTGCCATCTTAGTTTTGTTTTAAGTAAAACTCAAGGCTTTTGATTGAAGAATATATTGTTTGTTTTTTCATGATACAAAAATTTAAATACTTTAAGGGTACTCGCGCCTATTGTTAAAAGTTAGGCAGTGAAATATTTTTCCGATGCTAAGAGGTAATTTACTGTTCATCCGACGTGCATTACGTTCCTCTGGGCTGCTAACTTTTATGGTTTTGTATATAGGTATTATTAATAGTGTTGTATTTGAGGTGTCCGAGTGAAAGACGCGTGTTGTGCATTGCTTGAGCGTAACTTAACGACTGACTTTATTAATGCGTTCTTTGTGTATCTATAATAATTGGTATATATGTGTGTGGTATGTGTATGTGTGAAAGATATGAGATTAGATTAGAACTGGGAAGAAGGGTAGTAAAATTGTTTTACATGTTAACAAATGGATCATATATAAACATTTTTAAGAAAATATTATAAAATCCCATTGTTCAACATCATAAAGTGCAGCTAAAAACAAGCAGGAGTTCGAAAGGAGTTTCAGATTGTGCATTTCGCAGCTAGGAACCTAAACATAGGTGGTAAGTTTGTAAGGGACCTACACCTGAAACTGGGCAGAACACGCCCCTTTATATATATTAGAAACATCCGTCCAACAGAAGACACCATATACAATTTTAAATTGATTTTGCGTATATTAAAAATATTACTCTTACAATATCCAAAAAGTGGCTTTATATGGGGCTTCTTCTAAATATAGGGAAATATATATGACATCTGTCCGTTCACCAGAATTCACCATATTAAATAGCAAGTTGAAATCGAATTTAATACTATGAGCGGTTTGTTTGAATGGGGCTACCACGAAAAGTGGGCACCGTCGCACAGATGGACATATATAGAACGACTGATCAAGAGAATATATACATAATGCATTGCATTGCAAACATTCTGACAAACTGATTGTACCATTTCACTTTGAATGAAACGATTAAGTGTAATTATTGAGCTGCCCATCTACGGGTATAAATATATTATACTAATTACTGCGGTTATACTAGCAAGAAAGCAGCTCTCTGTGATATTGTATAAATATATTTTATTATTGTAGAAATATTTTACTACAATAAAAGCTAGTATGTATGGCCAGCGGTCGACTAAATCGACCACAATCTAGGAATATTTTTGTATATTTTTGCGTTTACGTATTTGTTGTTGTTGCTATTACACTGTGTAAAAATCAAAACAACTGCAAACAGAGAAACAGTCAGCAAAATAATAGAGAAGCGCAGACAAAGCAAAATATGCAATCTGTTATTTTATTACCGCCAGCAGCATCTTATCAATTTGCAACTGGCTGCTTGCAAGCTATCGTTTAATATTTATGTGCGTGCGTTTGTATTTCATGCAAAGACTATGCGAGAGCGTCGATTTTGTAAGCAGCTTATGCCCGAAATATTCAAACGTTTTTGATAAAATATTGATTGTGCAAGTTAAGCATTCATAATTTTAGTTTGTTAACTAGTATCCGACCTAGGATAACTTATTGACATTTTAATTAATTACCTACAATTTCTAATTATTTCATACCTAACAAAATTTTCCCTAGCTCTCTATCCAAAAACGTCCAAACCGCCAAAAAAGAAATTTTTATATCTCAGCTACTTTTTTAAAATTTGAAAACTAAACTAAACTCCAACGTTGTCGAGCAAAGTGTTAAGAGTATTTATTTTTGTGGTATTTTTCATTTATGGTTAATATTCGTTCCCACTTCTTAGGCAATTTTCGAATTCCATCTCGAAAAAAAGCTTATCCTTTAGAGGCGATGCAAGTTAGGTAAATTGTCAATTTCTGCGAATGAAATACCAAATCGTGCTGCATTCGTCCGATTAATAGAGTAAAATCCAGCGAACACAACTGTTACAGCAAAATTTCCCACTTGAGCGTTTCAAAATATTTTTTTTTTCACGACTTTTGCGTCATGAGGTCGAGCGTTGACATGCAGAACAATAACTTTGTCACATATTCCGGTTGCTTTTCTGTTAATGCAGGGCACAAACGTATCAATTGTAGCCTTTACCGAACGCCTGTAATGGAATCGCCTGGTTGTAGCAGCTCATAGTACAGAACACCTTTTTGGTTCCACCAGATACGTACACAACATGACCTTCGAATCATGAATATTCGGTTTTGGTGTTGATGGAATTGAGGATGATGGTAATTATTGACCCGATATAGCATAGTATTTTTTATGCTTGTTGTTAGCGTAGAATATCCATTTCTCATATGCAGTCACAATTCGATGTAAAAATCCTTTCATTATTGGCTTTGAATCAGCTGCTCGCAAGTGAAAAATCGAATTTTAACGTCTCGAATCATTTCCATGGATTTTACAATCGTACAAAAATGATTGTAATTCCTACAATTCATTGTCTTTTTTGGCTGTTTAGAGCAAGGCTTGTCTTCTTGAAACCTCGAAATCACGCCCTGCAAGACATGTCTTCAATGCTGAAATCACCATACTTGAAATCACGAAATCACTCGCTACCTGATTTTTCGGTTGCAGCATTGTCACCTAAAGCTGAAGAAGCTGAAGAATATGTACAAGATATTTGATATTGCAGTAATTTTAAATATAAATCCGATATTATGTATTGTATTTGTACGAGTAGTTCTTAAAATAATAACATCCGTTTTAAATATAATGAAAATAAAGTGTAAACTCTAACAATGCACTTTGCATATAAATCGTGCAACGTCTCTATATGAAGAACAACAAATCGCATAACAAAAAAGTCATTGAATAACACTCAAATGTCAATGATCCCGAGATCCCAAGCCCCCAAAGAGATCTTTTAGCTTTGTTGTTGTCGCATTTATTGTTTTTTTTTTTTGTGTGTGTGTGTTTTTTTGCATGTTTTCGAATTCTTTTCGATGAAACATAATTCGCATTTAGCGATTTTTATATTATATCTAAAAAAGACATATATATATATATATAGCATATTATTCATATATGTTTATTCACATGCATTCACAATATTGTCCTTGAACGTTTAGTCGAAAATTTATGGAATACATTGAACTTTGCTAAATTAGTCTGTTTAGTATGAAATTCGAAAAGAAAAAAAATTATAAGAAGCAGCAAAGCACAAAAGCTTCTGCAAATCAAAAAAAAAAAAAAACAAAATAAAAAAAAGATACTCCGAAAGAAAGAAATTTTGCCGCTCTGTGCATTTTAAGCGAATATTTAGACTGTCCGTCCGTCTGCCTGTTTGTCCGTCCGTCTGTTCATTGGCGCAGTCTGCATTCCTGACCCCGCTTCATCAAAACTTTATAAGAGTTCCAGTCGTTATTGGTGGCGGCAGTATTCGCTGCAAGATCAAAGTCAAGATTCAGATTCTAAAGAAGACAATAATGATGATGATAATGTTAATTATGGTGATGTTGCAGCGCTTGAAATGGCAGCGAAGGGAAAGCCACATCCATGTGCAGTTGATTTTAGTTCGGGCAAATGTCGTTGACCGATAAATTGTTTTTATTAAATCAAATTGTTGCAAAACGGTTTTAGTAATTTTGAAATATTTTTCATTTTATAATGTATATGAGTAAGACAAGATGATTTCTGAAGACAGAAAATTGTATCATATGATTGCTAAAAAGCATGAAGTGCAAGCAGAGGAATTAGACAACTGGAACATTTATGTAATTAAAAAGCTCTGGCGAAATGTATGGGAAAGTGTGGCTGTTTGTGAGAAGATTTTAACCCAATTTTGTAATGGAAACATTTATTTACTTAAGCAATATATTTCTTCATTAAGTATATTAGAACTTTGAACTAGTGCATTGCTTGGTAGCTTCTTTTCTATACAATATCTCTGAAAAGTTTGCTTTCGAGGAAAAGTCCGTTCTCTATTTCGCTATACAGACAAATATGTTCACTATGATGCTTCCTAAGTTTGGTTAAAAAAGTTCGATGGTCCGTCCAGTCCGGTCAACTTTCTCGTCAGAATCTTTAATTATATTAGTTTGTAGTTGTCTGCCCACCATAACTCACTATAATTTTCCTAGTGATTTCAATAAGTTAAAAAACGGTTATAAAAGTCATAAGCGCTTCAATAAACAAGAAATGAGGAGTCCCAAGAGTGTCTGTCTGCCTCTTTCTGTGTGAATCAAAACTAATCACTTACGTTTTTACGATATCGATCTGGAATCGAGTATGAAGAGTTCCTATATTCTTAAGCTGAACATATGTCACAATGGATATGCCGCGTCTACTTTTAGCGGTAGTCCCGTACAAACCCACCGTCCAAAGGTTCAATACCTATTACAGCCTTGAAAAATTGGATTTTAAAATGCAAACAAGACATTTATAGACTTGCATGTTTTCTTTTTCGTTTGACCAATATAAAAAAAAAACCAATCATTCTGTGCAGTTCTCCAAAAACCCAAATGGTTGTGAAGATTTTCGTTAATACTATGAGTGCAAGTGAGCGTAAACGCGCAAAATGCTTGTTAAATTCTTTTATTTCAAAATTTTGTATGTAAAACTTGTTGGTTTGAGCTCTAGTATGTATGAATGACGCACAAGATATGTACGAGTATGTATGAGTTACACATGTACATACAAATTAAAGCATTGCAACAATGTATTCGATAAGGCAAACAAGGCCTTTACAGACTTGCATGTCGTCCTTTTCGTATATTTTCGTTTGACCAAACAAATCAAAGCATGCACTGTCTACTAACTGAAAATAGCAAAAAAAAAAAAAAAAGACAGCATCGATTGGTGTGATACGCCACGGTTTCAAACATTAAGTGCGAAAGCGATGTCGAATATAAACCGAATCGAACTAATGCTCTGTTTGCTTTGTTCGTTCGCATTGTCATTCATATTCATTTGGTTTGATTCTTTGGTCGTATCGAACCAAATAACTACAACTTACAACATGTTTGAACTTATTTGGTTCGTTTGCAATAACGTGTACAATATAGAGTATAGATATTTATTGAACACTAAACTCTTTGAACAAATCAGTTTAAGTAGTTCAAATCATTGACCACTTTTTTGTTTCGGAAACTTCTCAATTTCTGTTCTCAGCAGAAAAAAGAATTCATTGAAGATCGCGACTATTGTACGATACAATGCTCTGCTTCTTTATGTCTGGCGCTATCGAATCGCACTCAGATCTTTATTTATAGGAGCAATATTGCTTAGTTAAATGAAATGAAATCAAAGCATAACGATCCCAAAACCAACCAAAAAAAAACTCATCTTGTAGAAATAAAAAAAAAAAAGTATACGAACGAAATCAGTTTTGGCGCGTCGAATGTCTCATAACTTGTACACTTTATATATTATATTTTTTGTGAATTTTTTTCCCCCTTTTATGTTGCATATACAATGGTGAAGAATTTATTGAACCCAATTTAGTTTTTATTTATTTTATTTCTTCATTGAGTTGAGTGGAGAGTGAAGTGAAGTGCATTTTGGACGCTTGGACGCACTTCATTGCTTGATGTCGTCGTTTGGTTGGGGTATTTTGCTTAGTTTCGATGTGTAGCTTAATGTGAATAACTGCGCCTTGAACTTCGTCTGAGTTCTCAACATAGTCGGCTCTACTTGTTTTGTTTTTCTTTTCTTTTTTGCCTGTCTGTCTTTGTCGGTCTGTCTGTCTGTCTGTCTGTCTCTTTGTCTGTCTGTCTCATTGTCTGTCTGTCTCATTGTCTGGTCTGGTGTCGATGAAGACAACTTCGTTGCAGTGTATCACTCGATTGATGTACGATTTTTGCCTTGGAACTTTGCACATTTGGATAGATTTGTATGGCATGGATTGCACTCATTGACTATCAGCTTCGTCGTTCATTGTGTCGCCTTCTTGTTTCACATCTTACAGAGTAGCTGGCGCTGTCAGTATATTTATATCGTCGATCAGCAATTAATGACTTTGTCGGTTTTACTTTTGCTTTTCATTTTCATTTTCATTTTTATTTTATGTTTTGCTTTTTTGAATACAATTTTTAATTCTTTGGCGTTTTCGGAATATGTTTGTGTGTGTTTAATTTTTGTTTTTTAAATGTCATCCCTTGTTTTGTCTGCGTTGGAATTGTGTTTGTAGGAGAATACCAAACATCCTGTAGTTTATTTGTGTTTTGAGTTTTTATTTTGTTTTGTTTTGTTTCTTTTTTTTTTTTTTTTTTTTTTGCTCTTTTCACGCTTGTTAACCTTTTTTATTGGTCTTCTATGCCTGCAGTATTTGAGTTTCAGAATTAGTTTACATTTTTTGTTGTTATTGTCTGCGCGTTTGTTGCGCCGCCACTGAAGATCAACGACTTCCAGACGGTCAATGTCCTGTGAAAAATGATTCAATTAAAAATGCTTAAATGAATCGCAAGTTGAATTCATTCACTATTTTTCGCTGAAATTGGAAATGTTTTTAATTTTTAATAAAGAAATATTTGAAAGATCGTTTTGAAGGGTGCTGAACATATCTTATATAACGATACCGTATATATCAAGATCCATCGGCTCTTTTTCTTTATTTGCATACTCTGTAGTAAAGGTTCGTTACAGGTACTAAAGGTTCGTTACAGGTCTCGTGTATCCAATGAACTCCTTGGCAACAGTATCCATGAAGTGGAAGATATGTCTCCATTGCTTACCTATATCTTCCGAAGCCGGAAAGGACTCGTGGAACAGTTGGGAGAGTCTGACTGAAATGGCTTCGGCGGTCTGGTGTGATTGCAGCTTTACGACATCTAACTTTCTTTGAGTGTTGAAACGCCTTTTTTTACGTGTATACTGCACAAAAAATATATATATTCTTGATCAGCATCAAAAGTCCGCACGTCCGTCCGTATGTCTGTCTGTCTGTTCGTCTGTCCTTACATCCGTCCGTCCGTTCGTCTTTTTGAACAACGATATTTTGGCAACTATAAGAGATAGATGTCTTCATAGATATTATAAGAGATACTACAATATAAGGTATAGATATTTCATGGATAGTCTAAGAGATACTTTAAGAAATAGAGACTTTATATATATCCCTTTTATCCTATTCCCTTTACAGCTATTTTGTATTCAATGAACGTGCCAGTGACGCTATAAAACCTGATACTCTTTTAAGTATGAGTTGTTTGTAAGAATATTTCTTTGTTCTTATTGCTAATTAAGCTAGAAATGCCTATTTTGTTTTACCTCAGGTCAATTCTAATAAAATATCTCATATAGGTTCATATCCATCAATCATAAAGGATAGCCACATACAAACCTGTACCAAATTTTTAAGATTTCGTGCTAAATTTTTTGTATTTTTAGGTCTTGATTGCGGAAGTATATGCATATGCGATTATATGAAGAAGAAAAACTATATTTTTTGAGTATGTATATTTCTCTGGTATGCTTCGTAGCTTAAATGGCTTCATCGATTTTGTCAACTGGATTTATTGTTCGAATACCAAAATGGCTGTCGAACGAGCAAATGATAGGCGACTACTGCTGGTTCCTCATCCGAGATACTGATTAATCAAAATATACTATACTCCCTTATTTTAATAACAATTATATTTTTTAAATTGAAATAGAATTACTTTTCGCTATTTTATCATTGAAAAATTCACTCAAATTGAGATACAAAATGTTCGATCTTAACATTTTTCAATTATCTTAAATAACTTCTTCGTGATTCTCGTCGAGCCGAGTTTGCTCAAATCAAGTTTAAATACTCACTAATTGAATTTATGCAATTTAAAATGTAAAAAAAAAAATGAACAATTAATGAGAAGAAAAATTTAAGTTCATTGTTCTGTCATCCGGAATCGACACAGAAAAATGAGTCGGAAATTCAAATACCTTTCATACAAGCTAAAGATTCGCTCGAACATACTGTTCACAAGTTATGTACGACTAATGTACTACACGACTCTCGAAAACGACAAATTTTTTCAATTGAATAAACGGTTAAAACCGTGCTGAAGAAAACAATTTTTAAGGGATTGGGATTCAGCGACTAAAATATGGTTAATTTCGGTACATAGTGTAATCTATATATAAACAAGAAAAAACCTTAACTTTGGTTGAACCGAAGCTCTAAAACCATTCACACGAAACATAAAAGTGGTACACGCTCACTAGTAGATGTGTATGAAGCTATGTAGTAGATGTGTAAGATGCCGCCATATAGAATTTCAAGTTGATATTGACGTTTTCCATACAAATGCATAAAAGTGAACTGTGGGTTTATATGGGACTACCTAAAAAGTGGGCCCCTTTGTATATATATGAAGCGGTTGTACATTAAAATCGACAAAATCAAATTGCAAGCTAATATTGATCTAAAGGAAGGATTTTTTCATAAAAAACACAAAATTGCACGGTGTTTTTGTGGGCGGGCCACGCCCAGTTGTCTATGTATGTTTAGCGGCTGTATCTTAAAAGGCACCATATCGCATTTCAACCTAATATTGACTTTAATAAAAAAGTTTTTCTTACAAAAAGTCAAAAGTGGACCATAGGTTTGTATGGGAGCTACCCCAAATAGTGGGCGGGCCACAACCGTTAGTCTATGTATGTTAAGCAGCTGACTATAAAAAGGCACCACATTGCATTTCAACCTAATATAGAGTTTAATAAAGAAGTTTTCTTAGAAAAAGTCCAAAGTGAGCAGTAGGTTTGTATGGGAGCTACCCCAAATAATGGGCCAATCTTGATACTATATTAAACTACAATAAAAAGAAGTATATGTGCAAGATTTCAACTGGATAGCATAAAAATTGGTCCCCAAAAAATGGGCAACAACATACATACAGACGGACAGATAGACAGACAGACAGACAGACAGACGGACATGGCTAGATCGATTCGTCTCGTCGAGCTGATCAAGAATATATATACTCTACGATGGCTCCTTTAATGCGTTACAATCTTTCAGACAAACTGATAATACCATTTCACACTATGTATGAATGGTATAAAAATAGGCAAGTGAAAAACGTTCACACCCTTTTTAACCGCCTTAAACCCAACATATTCGATTGTTTTATTTTTATTGTTGGACAGGTTGTGAAGATGGGTAGGGACGAATGTAAACTATTGAGACTATGATAAGTATGATCAATAGCAAACACTTGCGCTCCTCCTTCTTCTAAGTTTTCTCAATTTGTTAAAAAATTAACACATAAAAGTCAAAGTGAGTGGCGCCATAGAAATAAGCAACATAGTATGGTCTTGCCAACATGTTGGCGAGTATCAGCGTGGTTTCATAGTGTTGTTGGTAAAATTTTAAATTAAGAGGAGTCAATATTTCTTCGAACGTTGACGAAGTGCTTATAAGGGCCAAGCTCATGTTAAGCCCAAGATTTTGGTCATACTTAACGCTCTCAGCATTATCAAATGGTAAAGTTTATTAAATACTAGTTCTCGGGATGAAGTCGTTTTTAATTAAAGAATATCACCTAAAAGATTATAACTGGCCTGGGAGACTTCTCCTGAGTCGTGTTCTGTTGTTTAACTGCGTGAAAGCTTCTACGAGCGGGTTTTGGTGAGTATATTAAGTTTATCCGCATAATTTCGCCAGAGTAGAACAATTTTATTTATTTTATATTATTTTATGTATATTGAGATCATTGTGAATGAACTCGTTTCAAATACACCGTTTCGAATATAACACTGAATGTTCTTAAAATGTTTTAGTGATTTCCACATTGCTAGTGCTTGCACTACACCACAGCTTCGAGAAATATGTTCAAATAGGCTTTATTGTTGAGTTGCAAAGGAGGTCATTCTAGAGTCCAAGCTTAAGGTTGAGAGCGAATAAATAAGCCAGTGTAGGTAGTTTGCATTTCGTTGCATTTGTGTTTTCTTGTATTTTACCTGGAACCACACGCAAAAGCTAAAAACACGTTGAAAAGAAGAAGCAGGTGAATGTCGTAGGTAATAGCAAATATAATATTAATACTCTCGTTCCGAATGTTTAAAATTTATGATTTCCTTACTATGGTTAATTTGTACAAGTAATTATGATCGCAATCGACTCAATCGGCTGCTATCTAAGAATAATTTGGTATATTGTTATTGTTCTGTTTGTTGTTATTGCTATTTTACCGTGCGCCAATCACACAATAATTACAAACAGAGCGAGTGTCATCCAAATAATAGCGAAGCGCATACAAAGTATAATACGTTAACTTATTTCTCTTTTGCATTCGCAATTCTTATCAACTTAGCTGTTCATATGCTTTCATTTAATATTTTTAGTGTACGTTTGTATTTCATGTATAGCCTTGTGTGTTTGATACGTTGTGTGAGTGACTATTGTTCAAGCCTTTTATGCTCAAAATATTCAGCCGGTTTTTGTAATATATTGATCTGCAAATGATTACTTTTTAAATGGTATATTTTTTATATGAAAGGTACACAGACGGACAGAATTCAGAAAATTGACGGACCGATACGACAAAAGGTAAACCACTGTTTCATCTATGCGCCGACATCTATAGATTTATTTACAGTGCAAGCCGAACACTTTATTCATCTACTCTATTAAAATGAATAATATCAAATAAAAAAGTATTCTATATACTAAAAATCACTACCGTTCAAATGTACTTCAACTCAATCCAATTACGCAATAACAAAATAACATTTGCAAACAGAATTGTAACCACTTTCAGTCAGTACTCAACTATATAGTTTCAGTGCATAAACTAATGCGACAAAAAGTAAAAACTTTATTAAGTTTATATCTATTGATATGCAGACTTTGCGCGAAAATTGCATTAAACTTTTCGCATAAGTTTCGCTTTGAAAGTTTACAGCGCCCTGCGGCAACTTTTGCTGCACGCCTAATTCATATTTATGATCCAAAGAGAGAACGTAGAATAAAAGTATCTATATACAAAATAAACTATGTGAAGCAAAGCACCAGCGGCTAACTAAATCCAAATGATTTTTAGCGATTTTGCAGGAAGTTTTTTTTACACTTTTACTAAAGACGCCGCAAAGTATGCAACACGCACCGAGTTATTTTTTTTTTTTTTTTTTTTTGTCAACTTCCTAACAAGTTGCAAAGTCAAGTGGCAACGTAAACTCATCAACTATAAGCATCATCGAGCCATTGTAAACTCTTTAGCAACTCTTCACGCTTTGACATGCAAAAATCCTGCTTGATTTGGCTGAAGGTTTTTTCCTTTCGAGTGATTTTCGTAAAAAGAAAGAAAAAAAAAACACCGCACGCGCTGTCAATGAGTGATTCAAGCCTTTGATGGTTTTCTATTTCACTTCAATACAAAATTGCTTTATTTTTAGCTCATTCTTTATAGAGGGTGTTTTTTTTTAGGTGTTATTTTCCGACTGGAATTACACTCTCACAAAATGTGCAGATCTGGCTTTAAATTATCTTTCAAATAAAGCCAATTTTCAGTTTTATATTATGTAATATCAGTATTTTAATTCAATTCAAGGTTCTATACTACGAAAAAAAACATTCTTTATATATAAAAAAGAATTTCAATTTCAATCCGCGCCCTTTTGTCTATGCAACTCGACAAGATGGCAGCGCACTTCCGTTTCCTCTTATAGCGCGCACAGGCGGAATGCATGGAATTGAAACGGAACGGGAAGTGTCATGCATTGTGCCCATTATAAATGCATTAGTGTGAGTGTTTCTATATGTATGTGTGTATGTATGTATGCATGTGTGTGTGTGTGTGTGTGTCTCTTGTAGTAATTTTAAATAAAGCAAAAACAAAAAATGCAAAGAGAAATGTCAAATGTTCAATTTGACTGCCGCCATTTTCTCAGCAGCCATGAATGAATCCTTAGCGTACAGTTGCTGTGTATAAGTGTGGGAGGCTCTGTGTGTGTGTCTGCGTGTCAAATGCATTTCCCTTCATGTGTATTTGTGTACATAGAACTTTGGCGCGTATTTTTGTTTGGGTTTGAGTTAATTTTTTCTAATTTTTTCTTTTATTATTATTTTTTTTTTTCTTTCGCTAGCCGTGTTTAGCTTGAGTGCACTTGACTGCTGCAATGATGCTTGAAGGCGGCTTGCTTGCCACTTTTGAGTTAGGCTTTGATATGTGAAACGTAAGACATGTGGAAATTGAAAAAAATAAATAAAAAATTGAATTGTGCTCTTATGCCACGCCCAAATATAAAGTGCTTAAATGTTAAATTTTAAGGCAAACGTTATTTTAATGCGTCCTCAGGGAAATACCACAATTTAAATAAGGTAGAAGAGTTTCTTATAAAATGGATTTATACGTCCAATTATTTTTACACTACAATACAATATAATAAACAAATTAAGAATAAGCTTCTGTTCTAATGGTGGCAGATAGCAATTAAATGTCATTTGATAACACAAGCGCGGGTATAACGGTATATTTCAATAGATCTAACTTGTGTGGCTGATGTTATGTAGTATATATTTGATATCTAGGTACAAATATTCGTCTGGGAACTGTGTTTCAGGACAATCCTATTTTAAAAAACTGATTAAGTTAGCGATTTAAATTTGACCAAAAGTCCAGCGTTTCCATTTATGTCTCTGCATTGGAGCTTCAGCTTCATATATTGAGGTAAGACCAAGTTTTTCGGCTTAAATTTATTACGCCAAATTTGCCAACGGATTCGTGTTTCTTATCTGGACTTCTAGCTGTTATGATGAAGAGGAGATAAGTAGTCAACATCTTTTGTGACTGCTCTGTACTTCTAAGAAAACTCACACGATTTCTCAGGAAACCATGTGAACGAAATCGGTTCTGTCTCTTAGGTTGGTGCATAATCTTTATTAATAGTTTCAAATAAACATTATTCATGAATATAATCGATTAATCGATTATTTTTTCAAAAGTTTTTCAATAATCGATACACTCTATTACTTTCCATCAGCAGTGATATTATTTCAAAGACTCTTAGTTCTTAATGTTGACATTCTGATGTAAAAAGGTAATCTTAAAGCAAACGGAATGTTTTCAAAAAACTCCCACTCCGATGAGTTCCAAAGCAAACAAAACTTTTTCATGCAACAATCTACACTTGATACATAATTCTCGAATAGCAGTCAAATTTTAACCATTAACCAATTCCCTTAATCGCTTGATAAGATAAAAGGTGAGCTCTGTGTCGTTGTAGTAAATACCAACCAAAAGCGTCGACCGACATCATGAGGGATATTATGAACGATGGCAATAATGAGGCATTCAGTGGACCAAATAACATTAAATTTTTGTCTTCAAATTGGGAAAGAATATACCTTTAAATATGCCAATTTTTAGTATGATTAAATTTCTCTATTTGTCTTCTATCAACGTTGGCTCCAGTTCACAACTCCGGCATCTACGCTGGTTCTAGGAGTGTTCTTTTTCAATTTCAATTCAAGCTTTAGTCAGGCAGACTTACGCTGTAACGATCTTGAGAATAGTGCCGTTATCTATCTTTATTATAATTCCGAAAAGTTTCCAGAACTTGATTTTCCTAAAAATCTACTCAATGCATATTAATTTTTGAACAAATTTTATTCAGCTGCAGTTCAATATAATATCATATTTCGATATTAAACATTCATATAACAAATTGTGAATATAATCATAAATATGAGCGAATATAAAAATATACTTAATAACAATTCAATAAACATGAATCAGCATTATATTCACTAAGTGCTACAAAATTACAATAATATTGCCTCCATTTCAACTATATGGCTAGATAATTATTTAACCAGCACTCACTCCGCAACCGAAAGAATTCCCAAGAGCGCCAAACAAATCATAAAATTCGCATAATTTGCAATTGTAACTGCATGCGACGGTCGTCGGCATTGTATAAAATACTAGAATAGTATATTTTGATTGAGTCTAAATAATGCAGAATAAATGAAGGTTTGAGTGCGTCTGGCATACGGATTAACGAGCAATTGAAGGAATGACTGTTTCAAGCATCAAGGAGTTGGAAGAAGCAAAACATCGGCACAACTTACAGAATAAGCGAAAAAAAAAGAAAAATGCAAGTTCTACCAATCAACAAAAACCAAAACTAATAAAAACGAACTCAAGAAAACGAAATGAATAAATAAAGAAATCAATTGTTATACTCGTATGCGGTAGCGAGAGGCGAGCATTAATCTTTACGATGCCGCAATAAGAAACAAAAAGAAACAATAAAAAATAAAAAAAGACTGGAGAATGTAAGGTGTAACTCTAAAAGTTTTTACAGATTTGTATTTACTCGAAAATTTCAAAAATTTTAAGTTGGTACAACGATTTTTAAGTCACTTACACATATGTGATTGAGTTGAAATTCGTCATATGCTTAAAGTTCTGCATAAAAGGTTTTATTATGATACTTTTCATAGTGTAACGAATAGGGTAAGCAAAATACATAATGTGGATCTATTGTTTTTCATATATGGAACTTCCGAGGCTCTTGAATTTAATTTTTAAATTAGAAATGAAACTGTTCAGTAATAATGAAGTAATTAGTGCTTAGTTCAAGCTTTGCAAAATGTCCAACAATGCGGAAACAAGATATGTAGCATAAAAAAATTATTTTTTAACTTAATTTTTGTTTACACTCAATTGCCCATAACATCGTTATTTTTCCATGGATTTTAATGAAGTTTAACTTGTTTTGTTCGTAAAAGTTTGATAACTACAGTCAAAACATTAAACTTAATGAATTGTAGCATGTTCATGCTTTATAATTCTATAAGTAAAATTTATATGCAAATATGTACAAATTTTACATATGGTTTATCTTTCAATCCCAACCATTGAAAATTAATTATGTAACGAGTTTTGTGTTTGGAACTCTCAAATTAAATGGTTTTCGGTCGGTATAACTTTTTTTTTTTTTGTACTATCGCCTTCTTGCTACTTATATAGTTACGCTCGTTTTAGTTGGTATGAGTTTACAATGACGCCCGTTGCACCTGCTGGTCGCCAACAGCATACACACCCCCAACCAGCATAGAAGTCAAATCGTTGAGAAAAGAAAGAAAGAACGAAAAAAAAAAAAATAACGCGCGCGCCAAATTCTTTCCAAAACCAACACAATAAAGCTTATCCTTTAACGTAACCAACAGCAGGATATACAAGAGGCTAGCAGAGTAACGGAGAACCAAGCCAAACAGTATAACCAAAGTAGCTTATTTTTGTGTTAAACGAAGACCAAAACAGCTAAGACATACTCAGACTACGCTACACATAAACACACACGCCCATTTTGGTTTTCATGTGGCAGGGCGTGAAGGATGCTGCAACCGACGACGACAACGACCACGACCAAGCGATTGCCGATGACGTCGTCGAAAATAGGACAATGCGCGTAACTTCATTGCTTCAAACTGCTACAAATTCGGCTGCCAAATGCGAAAATGAAATTGAGAAAAAATCTTTAGTTGTAGAGAAATCTCAAGCGTACCCCCCTCTCCCCAAACCGACTACAGTACTCAAATCATTGTCGTTGTCGTCGTCGTCGTCATCGTCCTGGCCTTAGTATAAAGTACAGTCTGCGTCTGTGGAAAACAACAGCCATAAAGACGTCTGCTGCATGCTGATGGAGTCAACTACAGCTCCAGCTCCTGTTCCCGATTTCTCACACACACACACACACACACATACACATGCACACCTTCAGAACAACAACACCAAACAGTTTCGGCAGCTTTGCTCCTGTTCCTCGCCTGTTCCTGTAATCATCATTTGCCATCCTTCCTTCCGTCGTCGTTGACGTCGTCGACATCGTCGTTTGTCGTAAAAGCTCTTTCAGTTGTCTGGAATATATACATAAATATTTTTGGGGGTTGAATTTCGGGTTTTGATAAGTACATTTGACTAGTAGTATGTATCTGTATGATTGTTTGTATCTGTTGTAAGCAGGGCATTGCACTCGAGCGCTTTTACATCCTAAATTCATTTCGCGCAGTTCTAAAGTTGAAAAGCTCTTTTGTTGTTTATATACTGTTGTACGCTGTTCTGTTCTATTCCCCATTATGCTCATCCTGCGCGTACTCCACATCGTTATCCTTGCCTCTATCATCGCCGTCGTCGTCGTCGATGTTGTTATCCTCGACATTTTGGGTACGAGCATACTCTGGTTTCTTTTTTTTTTTTTGGCTCGTATATTTTTGTTTGATATAATTACAAGATAAACTTTGATATCTCTGCATAGAGTTGTCGAGTTTTTTGGTATATTTTTGGCGCCAAAAATGTGAGTAGTTAAGTATCATTCTACAGATCATTTCATCTAATTGGGCAGCTTTGAGAATGACAAATTTTCATAAACTACTCTTATCCACCGATTTGGCTCTAATATCTTTATGTAACCCAACAAAATCGAAGGAATATACTTGCGAAACTTTGGTGGAATGGTGAACTAAGTCTATGAAAGCTGTTCTGGGTGCTTTAAAAAGAATGCACGCGCGGAGGAATTTCAAAGAATAAGATAACAAACACTTACTGGTATGGTACAGGGTGACAGCAGATGAAGGCTGACCATCAACTTAGCCTCTATCAAAGTACATACAATTTTTTAAGTACTAAACAAGAAACAGCGCTGCAGTCAAGTGTGTGCGACTTCGAGATATCCTGCAGCTTGTCTCAGGTTCTCTATTTTAGCATAGATTTGTATATCCCTATATTACGATCTAGGCCTATGTGAGTAATTTTATTAGAACTGAGGGAAGATATACCAAATTTTAGCTTTTCCGGTCTTATTAACAACAAAAGCAAAGCAAAAATATTATAGAAACTCAAAATTTGAGTCAGGTTTGTGTATAAAAACTCAAAATTTGAGACTCTGTGGGCGCTATACTTTATAGTTATCCGATCTAGAGATCTGTTGGGACACATCGAACAAAAACTCAAAAATGAAGGCATGTTTGTATAGTGGCTATGCGTTATAGAGGGGTTGACACTTTATCTGAATAGAGAATAAGAGAGCCTTAATATGCAATATTGAAGGCTCTGTCATTTATAGTCTACGAGATCTAATTGTACCAATGGGACGGTCAGACAGACGGAGAGAGGAACATATCTATATCGACTTTTGATGTTGTTCTAGATTCTAGAATATATAAATTTTATGGAATCTGCAAACCCTACCTCTGTCTGTTGTACACATTTGCACAAATTTAATATACGCTTTACTCTATGAGTGAGGTGTTTAAATATAATAAGTGGTCATCTTCATCCCTCTCTATTATATCAACTACACAATAGAGAGGGATGAAGTGCAGAGTGATGGGAGAGAGTGATGGAAGAGAATCAAATCGAAACGAATACATTATCACGATAATAAGGTAGCGTGTTGTGAGCGGCACCCTCCTATTTAACAGGTCAAACGTTAGTACGGTTTGAATGCTTGTACTGAGCGGATTTTTTCTCACTTCTCTCACTTGCTTCTTTTTTACCTCACGCGTTCATATGGATAATCTTGCTTTTCTTTCAAATTTACGTATTCATATGTACTAACTTGAGGCAGAGCTCAATGTGCTACCTTATTATTATTGTACCATGAATGCATTGAACTCTTGTTTCCGCTCAACTCCGGTTCAGTGCAAAACTGGTCGGTTCAAAACGCTTCGTTTTTAAACTGCTTCGATCCGGAAACGTCTTTTCGGTTTCTGATTTGCACTGAAATTCTTTTAATCGAATATAATTGGTTTTTGTTACGGTTCCATTGATCGATTCAATTTCAATTCGGTTTCAAACTGTTTCGGTCATTTCAACACCGGTTTCCATCTCTGTTACAATTCCCATATGCTTTGTATAGATAGTCAAAGGAGCAGAGAGAGAGAGAGAGATGACGACGAATGTCAATATCAAGTTCTTGGATCATCCGAAGCTATTTAACAAATTTTGTTGTCATTGATATGGAAGTAAGGACAGTTTGCACTTTGTACTATTATCGGTTTCATTGAACTATGCAATACGTGTACTATAAATAGAAAGGTGATTTAGAGTTGTCACAGTTTGCAAACTGACATGGCTACCAAGTGAACTTCTCATACATGAAACAATTGGATTTATGAAAAACTTGCAGCATTTTTGAACTAAAACTCTGAGCAAGCAGCGTCAAAACTCTAAACAAATGCATTCTGTTTCTAATGACTCCCAATGAATGGTGTGATTTTGTCTTAATTCATAGTACATACATGAATTAAGACAGAATAAGTGCACAGTAGTGCGCCAAAGATGTAGAGTGGCACAGAAACATTATATGAATGAATGAATGAATGGTATTAAAATGATTCATATGATTCAGTTAAATATTTTTGTCGATTATTTTTGTAGACTAATGGTCAAAGTTACATTCCGAAATGACCAAATTTTTGTTTGTTGGCTTTCAAATAGTACAGAAACAGTTTTGTATCTTGTCGGTAGGTGAATCAACGGGTACGTTTGCCGTGCTAACACTAAAAATCAAGCATCAGGCAATATCTATCAGTTTAATTTTCGTGTTAACATAGGCTTTTCATGCATAAAAATGAAAATTTACTGTGGTTTCATTTGATTCAGTGTACAGTCGGTACTGTGATTATTGGTTTTTAAAATGAATGATTCAGACTAGTCATTATTATGCAGCCACGCATTCAGAGTCATTCGTTTAGACTCTAAACTTTAGAGAGACGGTAAACCTAAACTCGTCTCATGTTCTATCTCAGAGTGTGCTCATTCTACGTATCGTTTGAACATCACTCATGCGGTACTCTGATTTGTATCAATCTATTGTGTTCCTTACTCGTACACTCGTTCTTTCTACTTTGTACTAAGTGCTACTTGATGCAATGATTTCTGCTACGTGGAGAAGTGAATCGAAATTTCTTTGAACTCTAAAAAGTTTACAGATAAATCATAGCCATAATAAAGTTGCAAAATATCGAGTAGCGACGTGTATTCAGGCATATATAGCCTATTGAGTAAGTCATATTGTTCATCGCAAAACTTCCTAGATATCGCTAGCAGAACTTCAATTCAGTAGTTTTCTTTTTTTAAATGTAGATTTAATACAAAATCATAAATAAACATCAACCAAATCAAAGTGTTGGCAACTCTACAATTACAAACAATTCCCCACATACCCACAATCCACTCACAATCTGCAATCAAACGCCTACAGCATGTAGCTGCTGTTGTATGCCAACTCCCTACATCAAGTATTTCAGAATTGGATTGGGGTTGAGTGTTTGGATTTGGGGTTTGGCGTTTTTTCACGCAAATATATTGGATGCTGTATGAGCAACGCAACGCTGGACAATATGCCACATATACTATGTATGTGTGTATGTATACATATATATAAAATGTGGAATGTTTTGGAATGAAACTCTGAAACAGCACAAAGCACAGCGGTCGATAGCATCGCATCTATACTACATATACACTACACTATGCTACTACTCCACATGCTACTACATACTACTCTACTACTCTTGTAAGCAGAAGCAGCAGCAATCCTGTTCCCACTTCCACGCTTCCTCTGCCAACATCCTGCGTCAAAGTGAAAACTGTTGTGTTAGAGAAAGGGAAAGGTAGTGGGAAAATATCGATTCGTTTGGCTTGCTGCTGTGTTTTCACATTTGAATTTCAGTTCGGCGTGTTGTATTATGCTGGAATTTCCGTCCACTTTGTTTGTGTTCTATAATAAACTCAGCCTGTATGTATACCTACATAAATACTATGTTTCATTGTAAGTATATATATATGTATATATATACATGTGTAAGTGTGTGTTTACATAAATTTGGCGCGAATTTTCGATTAATGAAATTCGGGTTAGGCCAGAGTTGGTTGCACTCTCTCACTGGCTCACTGTCTTTCTGTCTTCATGTATTCAGCACACTCATTTTTTATATATTCCGTGTGTCTCCCTTGCAATGTTTATGATTGTTTTACATAAATTTGTTTTATGTACACAATTTGTTTTGTTACGGCGATTTGTTTTTTTCTTTTTATATACGAATTAAATTAATAAATCTTATTGCGGGCAATGCAGCAGGCTGTCCCAAAACAATTTGTTGTTAAAATCATTAAATAGTTATTATACTTATTTTTTTTTTGTGCGATTGAAATGCTTCTGAAGTATCGGTATTACTATAGTCCAGAACAATAAACTTTTAATATGAATGAAGTTTCTCTAGTACAATTCTTTAAACTTTGAGTGTACCTGGTTATTTATCTGCTTACATTTTCCATTAACATACATTTGATTTTAAGTTACTTAAAAGCAAGTACTTTTGTAATCCAGAACAATAAAGTTCCAAACTTTAAGAAGTGAAGATTCTCTAGCATAATTCTGTAGACTTGATGTTTACACAACAATCCCACAAAAAAAGGAAAACAGAAAAGAAAAAAAAATAGAATATCCGACGTACCAGAGTAGTCACTTCATATGGATTTTTGGTATCCAAATACGAATCGAAGTTCTGAAATTCACCATCACCATCAAGTTTCTTTCTAAGGTAAAAAGGCATCGTTTCTTCGGCACTTTATGCATTGTAAAATATCTTGACCAAAAATTCGAATGCAGCGGCGAAAAATACATTAGAAATGGTCTTCTTTACTCCGCTGGTCCAAATACATTGCGCCGGGGAGAGACTGCAAGGAGAACAATACTGTAAAATCTAGCCGCAAAAAGTGAATGTTTCGGCAATGCAGAGTAGTTCGTTGTGGTATGAATTTTGTGTCGCTAGAATACAGCCTATGTTGAAATTTTGTTATTATGTTAAGCCGGCTGACCCCTTGATAGAGGTCACATATGGTCCTTAGTGAAGATTTTCTAATTAACTTTCTTAATAACCTCAAAAAACATGTTGAATTGTTATATTATCAAACAATACAAGATTGATTGGCCATTCCGACAGGAGATACACATTCATTGGTTCGAACTCTACATTTCTCCGCTGAACTGATTTCTTGGCCACTAAGGGGAGCAGTGATGGGGTTGGTTGGAGACCTTACTACTTTGACGAGAAAAAGCTTCGCTGGTCCAGGCAAGTCATATTCCCTACTATGGAAGCAGCTGCGTTTATATTATTGAGGTTAGGTAGAATTCAAAACCTATTTATAAAATTCCGACTAATTCGGATTCAGTGAGCTAAAATCCATGTCTTCTCTGGTCCTACTTTTTTTATGTGGCTATGTTGTCTGTATCTGGTTATTATCTGGAATTATAATCTTTCACTTAAAACTTAGTAGCACTTAGAATTCACAAATAGTTTTTACATATGCTTTCACTAATTTATTACTGATCTATCAGAAGTGCTAAAAAAAATATACTTACGTTGTAACCATTTTGCTTTTTGCTTGTAGGGCCGATGTCACAGTTTGAATGTATTATGTGTGGTAGCAAAATCCGCAGTGAAGTCTACCACTTTATATATGGAGTAATTATAAGGCGTTATTTTTTGTTTCCCGGCTCTACTGAATGATCTCATGTGCTGCGTATTTAAATGTTAACATTTCCAAAAATGTATTGAGCTTTAAGAAACTATCAATGATATTGATGGAAGCAATTTCCTTTTCGAGGTTGTCAGGTATCCAGAAGTATATCAGAACGACTGAATTATCTCCATTGGAAGGTATGAAGTTCATCAGTAAAAGGAAGTTAGACGATCACTATAGACACAATTGCATTTCGCTAAAGATATTGCTGACAACTCGCGTATCTAAATAGAGTGGTGAGTGAAGATTTTCATAGTTTCAGCGATCAACCAAGAAAACTTGCTGTTCATAGAGAATATATAAAAATGGAAGTAAGTATGTAGGTTTCCTATAGACTCCGAAACCGCTCAACCGATTTTGATCAAATTTTGTGGCAATATTCAAAATAGTCTCGTGGGTAATCCTGTGAAGTTTCGTAGCGAAAGTCATATAGGAAACTATTCTCTTATTTCCTCCGATTTCTTCTCAACATCGATCATTAAACGCAACTTTTTTGATGAAGTAGTTTGATAAAAGTTTTTTTTGTACCTATGCTCGTTTTAAACAGTGCGCTGAATACCATCCAGTTGGCTCTGCGTCTATATATCGTAGAGAAACGAGCTGTATGGTGCCGAACTTTCTGTTAGCAGCCTTCTTAGACTTGTCAACTATGCAGCTGAAATGAGCATGTTAGTTTCGATCGGGTAGATTTTGAAATTAGAGTGTCTGAGCATTGCAAATCTGGAACACTGACACCTTCTTTTGGATTATCATTACCATTTGATGTCACTTTAGCTCACCTTGACGATTGCTACATTAAGGACTATTTTCACGATTTCGAAAGATATTAGAAAATACGTATTTCTAAGATATGCTATGCTGGAAATATATTTAGTAGTGAATTTCGCGATAGTAATAAATCGAATTCGTGTAGCTCTGCAGTATAAATCGATTTTTTTTTTGGTCTGCTATCGTTGAAAAATAGGTTACTTTTGTCATATTTATCGGATGAGTCTAATAGCTGCTAAATGCTTAAAATGTCAACAGTCCATGTATTTGCACAAACGTAAACAAAATTTAGAAACTGAAAACTGTGTTAACACAATCGATGCTGGAAATGACAACTGTCAATATAAAAACTAAGTTTACACTTTCTAAAACGTTGAAGAATTTTGATACTTCGTTCGCTTTCCATTGATGTCCTTTTTTGGATTTATTTTTTGACAAATGAAAAATTCTTCGCCATATGGCTCCGTAACTACCGAGCCGATTGTGTAAGTTTTTAAACAAAATTTATAGGTAATTAAACCATCTTTGATTTGGAATTTTACTTAATTAAATTGGTTAGTCTTCAGTCGAGATATGTTTAAATATATAAGACTAACTAAGATAATCGGAAAAAGAAAATAAAAAAATTCATATCTCAAAATTCTATACACAGATATAAATTTAAGTGCGAGTTTAGATCTTAGCGGATCAAAGCTATAAGAAAACTGATGTAATTAGTTTAAAGCATCAAATCTCTGGTTGGGACACCCTTCATATAACTAAAAATAACAAAAATTATATCGACTCTTTGTACACTTTGTATTGTACAATTTATACAAGTAAATGACACAATCGGAATTGCGCTCACGGCGTACAGAATCGAATCTCTGTCGGCAGACATGCTGTCGATTGTGTATTGTTGACATCCTTCTATATATATATATATATATATATATATATATATATATATATATATATATATATATATATATATATATATATATATAGGTATATATCGTCGTTGAACTTATGGTTATACAAACTCGTAGTTGTTGTTTTTGGCGTTGTCCAGTTGAGAAGCACAGAACACACATCGAACATCGCAAAATCTGGCACCAAAATGCTGACACTCGCTTTTGGCCAAATTGAGTTTTGTGAGCGAGTTGAGTCGAGTTCGCTTTGTGTGCCAAAAATGTTCAACGTCAGTATGCAAAAAGGATTCAAGGGTGTTTTTTTTTTTTTTTTTTTTTTTTGTATTATTATTATTTGGCATTTCGAGGAGTCAAGGGACCAACACAATTTGTGTTAGGATTCTCATAATGTGCTTCTTGGTTGATGTTTTTTTGTTTGAATCGAGTCACTTCTGTGCGTTACTTGAATACAGCTTCAGCTTGACTCGTTATGCAAATTTTTATTGAAATACTATGCTAACGATTATGTAAAAGTTTACATGGTTAAAACGTTTTTAATATGACAGTTTATAGCATCGTTGTAGTCACATGCTTAGTATGAGGTTCCCTACTATTCCTACTCGGCTTCATTGTTCCTAGTACGAAATATCCTTTGTGTGTTTGTGTGTTTGTTTAAATAGTCCTTGGTGCCTTTGTCTGTTGCGTACATGTTGCATGCTTTCAGAGATCCATCTCTGTGTATGTTTTTCTTTTTCTATTTTTTTTTTTTATATGAGTAGGGAGTTTTTGTGTCACTGATTTGAGTATCATTCAAATAGGATTTCTTTGCTTAAATGGCTTGTTTATAAATAAAGTATTTGTGTACGTTATTGATTAAAATGTTGCTTTAAAAATTCATTAAATGGTTTACGCCTAACAGTTACCTACTCATTTACTCCGAAGTGTTGTTGAGGTGAAGCAAAGCGGATTTGTGGTTTCCGTTTCCTATTTTTTTTTTTTTTCTTTAGTTAGTTGACATTGGCATTTTGGTTTTCTGTAATCCCGTTATGTGTTGAAGAATTTGGCTGTAATTTAATGGTTTAAATATATTTTAAGAATTTCATACGTATCAGTGGTTGATGGAGACCATGAGGAGACCTTGAGGAGAGCCGTCATTCTCAGTTTAAGTGTGCAACTGAGATAGGTCAGTCTTCAGAAAAGAAGTACAAGGTGTGATAGATGACTGAGCTGACGCCTTTTGAGACGGCTATGGTGACTAGCTGGTAGCTTAAACTGCTGGGAATGGCGCAACTGGCACTCATGGAATGCATGGAGCCTAACAATGCCGAAGTCTTTGATAATATACTCGCACTCGAAAAGCTGTAGTACTCTCTGTGGTGTGATAATTTCCAAAATCGAATATTGTTGAACCAAAAATAAAACTTGTCAGTGTATATAATTTAATTTTTATTTATTTTCATTTAATTTGACGATGACGATGATTTGATGATGTCGAAACCAAAGCCCAATCGTCCCAATGGTAGAGCCCAGGTGAGCCAAGACCGAAAAAAGCACGCCATGTTGCCAAATGTCAAAGTTTCGCACACTGTATTCTTCGATTAGCGTGGCGTAGTGCTTCGAAGATTGGAGAAAGCGTTGGCACAAGTGTACTGTATCTGAGGGGGATTACTTTGAAGGGGACAACATAAATGTTGACAAAGTCACCTTACTTTTTGAATAGGTTATGCTTGCCCCAAGGCATTTCTTGCATCTGTGACATCTTTGACGTCTGATGCTGTACATTTTGCTTGTTTTTAGATGGGAATTTTTGTTGGAAAACAGCTTAGAAACTCTCGCATCTTCGAAAGATGCCCGACAAATTATGTGAATGCCAAATGCAAGCTGCTAAGATGATAGAATTACTTTTGTTGGAAACACGCTATAAGTTCTGATAGCCAGATTAATATTTCTTTTTAATCATTCATCAATGATTCCATCGAAAACTTGATCACATTCCTAAATTTTAATTTACCGATTTTACTTGCTAATCGTCAATAATAAAGGGATACAGCTATTAATTTTAATGCATATTCTTTACGCGGGTTTTACTGTTTGGAAAAAAGAAACCAAAAAGATGTTTCGTTTGAAGCGTATCCCATTTAGCCACTCACATGTTAACGCTAACGAATATTACCAGTGTCCACGCCAAGGTGGACTAAGATAATGATTGATTTAGTACAATGTTATTGAATATCATATTTTCTTTATTTTACAAACTCATCTCTAAAATGTTAAATTTAAATTCTAAATTAAATCCGAATTCTATTGTAAAGTATCACTTCAAGCCTTTTTATATAAAAAAAGTACGCAGAATCATGCTGATTCTGATTCCGTACAATTGTTAAGCGAAAGGTGACATCAATCCAGTTTAATGCAAATACATCCTTTTTGCGATTTTCCTGTCCTTCTGACAGTTTGAAACTAAAAGGCCTCTTTTTCTAGTTCTAGTTCTTCTTATTACGACAGCTGAACGGCTTAGATCACCTTCTGCTCCATCTAGCTTCAACATTGTAATTTTAGTAAAGAAATAGTATCAATTGAATTTAGTATATTTTATTCAATACATATGCAATTTGAATACTGCAATTTTAAGAAGCCGCACATTGCGTTGACTCATTGACACCGAGCGCATGAATCCCCGACTACATATAAAGGTAGCCATCAAAACCACTGATCGAGCATTTTCTTTGGCGGCCAGCCCACTCCAGCAGGAGCCCCACAAATATATTTGCAGCCTGCAACATTTCCTGTTTCCACTAGAAAATGTTCGTTTACGTTAACATGTGAGTGGCAAAATGACATTTGCTTTATATAAATATCAACGAGATTGTTGAGATGTTAAGAATATACCCCAGTGGAAAGGCCATATTACTTATTAACTTTCAAAATATTTCGTCGCTCTCTAATTGAGTAACACTGATTAAATGCATAGACTACGAACCATGTCCAAGTAATCATTCACTATATCACGACAAGTATTCGACTTTGGCGTGCTATTTAAGCTCAATAACTGTAGTAGAGCATGTATGTATGTACTTCAGATTGGTCTCTTTGTATTGCACTTTAAACTCTCTCTCTCTCTCTCTCTCTCTCTCTCTCTCTCTCTCTCTCTCTCTCTCTCTCAGCGCTTATAATTTGATTAGACTCTGTGTTTTTAGATCCAAATTATCATATTATAGAATTGCATCTTAAATACAAATTTCTATATTGAAAATATCATTATTCAACAATGTAATTTTCGTCATTGTCTCGCTAAAAACAAATTCTCTACTAATTACACATTAATTCCTCGCTATAATGATTGATGATGACTTGTCAACTAAAACGATTTAAAGTCAATTCAACTACAAATATTGCTCATAATGCGTTATGCTATTGTTGTTTTACTATTTATTTATTTATACTACAATACTTACAACACAGTAAATAATAAAACGCAGTAAATTCCCATCTAGACTGCGACGGCATTTCCTACAAAAAAAAAAAAAAACCTCAAAATCTTATCGCGTCTGCTGCAAGATAACGCAAAGTGAATGGCAACGTTACACAAAAGCTTACGTCGCGTCGCCTTATACGATACGATACGATAGTAGGAGTTGGTTGGCGTCGTAAGCATAATCATTGTATAAGCGACGCCTCTGAGGAGTGTGGGAAGTTATTTCTGGTATGCACGACATGGAAAAATTTCATTGAGAAAATTTTTTAAAATTAAGTAAATGTCGATAATATTTCCGATAGCTGACAATTTGTCAATTTTTGTGATAAGCAGCATAGAAAAAGCTGTAAAGGGAATGAGACAGTCAACTCTGTTCGCATAGCTCTGTTCGGCGACGCTTTGACCAACGCTGGCCCTTTAAACTGCTGCTGTTCCTTTGACTGCAAATGGATTTGACATTATCTCCGATGGAGATTACAACTGGACTTCTTGTTTGGGCACTGTGAATGCATGTCATAAAAACGTTTTAATGACTGCAACTACAAACTTGAATATGATGACGATGACGATGACGATGACGATGATAGGGTTGATGTTTATGTTGTAAAGTTCGAGTTGAAGTCATAATGACGCTGTTGAAAAATGTACTAAAGTGTAGTTTGGGCAGCTGCATCCAAGTCAAAGAAGTCTATTTGATTCGGAAGCATTTAAAATGCGCACCCTACCGATTTATGCTGGCATTGCACATGATTTCCCAACTCCAGTCAAACACTGACTTCTGCAGTTGTATTTAGTTTATGTTATCTTGATTTACTTATACAATTTTTATAAAGAAAATCTTACATTTCAGTTTATTTAATGCGTTTATATAAGATGGAACAATTTTCTGCTGCGTCATTGCACACATACTAAACGCACAAGTTCAACTAGTCGTATATGATGTGATGTATTTTAACTGTCCGCCTACTTCGCTCAGACCCTACTTAACTAACTCTACGCACTATGCACATCGGTACTGAAATTTGTTGTACTTATCTTTTATTTGCATTAAAAAATATTTACTTACTTGCACAGCGTAAAAATGACAGCAGAATACTAGAATGCTTTGAAGAAAATTTACAATGTGCTAAGTGAGGTGTTAGTTTTGTGATGAACTGTATTTAGTTTAAAGTCTAAATGTGGAGCACAGCTTTACTGAATTTGATTTTAAGATTACTAGAAGTATTCTTTATTTATTTTAGTTGAAAAAACTGAGATGATATACGTACGATGAGATACTATTTCGAGCTATAAGCATTGCTAAAGAATGTCAGAATGAAAGCGACAAACAAAATCATGCAAATACGAAACGATAACAAAGCAAAAAACACTACAAGACCAGAAAGCTATTTCGAAACTGCTTTTTCGCTACGTTCTCACTTTACTCTCGCTTTATTGCTCGCACACTGATACGTTTTGAACGATCACATAAGAAAATACGTATCGATTCGCCTTAAGATACAGTAAGCTTAACTGGAACTCAATGCTTACCGAACACTACAGCGCACAGTGGTCCGAATCTCAAAAAGGTGAACAACATTAAAAAAAAAACCCTTTCCAGCTTTCTAAAACCTTAGACCAGCGGTGTTTTAGGAGTCACTGATTTCGAATTTCATATTATCACTTTGATAAAATGGAAAACTGTATTTTTTATGGAACTTATACATTTGAATGTTTGTGATGCTGTCATAGAACCTTCACAGCACAGAAATATCGCCGTAGCTTTGCATGAAAAGCATTTTCTTTGTATTCCCAAGTGTTTTCCGAAACAAAATAAAGAAATAGTTCAGATGTGTTCGTCATGCGTTGGTAAACATCTTGTAGTATCTCCATCTCCGACAGGTTTACGCAGCTTTTGTCTTCTGTGTCCCCACGCGCTTGCCATTTGTGGACATACAATTTATATACGATCTGCAAAAGGCATTCGAAACTTCGGATCCATGCATGCAAGGTTGGATAGGCCAAATTTCAAACCACTTGTATCGATTTTGCATTTTATCAATGTTATTGAACTCAATGTTTTTGATTCTAGACTTCGTCTTAGTCACTGCAGTTACTACTTTGTCATCTATCATATCGAAATGCCAGTCATATGAAACCTTCAACCTCCATACTGTCTATAATAGATCAGTAAGGATTCAAAGTGTGAATTTGGCTTAAAATGTTACGCTCTGTGAACTCCACAGATATGTGCAAAAATGAGTTCACAAAAGATAGGGAGTTTTCCAAAACAACAATTCATTTTTTTTCTTTTTCTAATTTATGTGTCAGCCATTTGTAAAGAACCAATAGAAGTGAGACAAATTTTAGAATCTGGATAAAAATGTTCATAAAATATATTAAAGCAGCACTCACTGCAGACATGAGATACACAGACGAGCAAATACGATGCTCCTTCGTAATGTTACATACATTTTGACTGCTCAAGAAACACAATATACCAATTTCTTCCAAAGATTTTTTGTACAGAGTACAAAACTAATTAATTTAATTCAAACATGTTCGATACAACAAAATAAATACAATGTATTTTTTTTTATGTCAGATATACCATAGATGTACCTTTTATTTATAAAAATGTGGTAATTTTGAATTTTGTGTTGCTTATGGTTAAATAAGTCTCCATACCAACTTTATAACCAATATTACAAAGATTTTGTGTTGCTTATGGTTAAATAAGTCTCCATACCAACTTTATAACCAATATTACAAAGATTCACGGAAAATCTCTCTCACAAACGTATTGATAGATAAATAGACAGAAGGTCATGGCAAGATCGAATATTATAGCTGCCAAATATATTATTCAATCTTTCGGGTGAATGTTATTTAAGCTTAAACATTTATTGTTGTTGTTTTTTTTTGTTTTTGTTTCATCGAGGTGGATGTCCTGCATGAAATTTTCTTTTTAAGTATATTGCTCGTAGTATACGTGACACTCCGACTCAAAAACTGTCATATTTCACTTTTCTCTCTAAACATTTAGTTTTCTATTTTAACTTTTAAGACAGCAAATTTGTTCTCAACAGTACCGTCAGCAATTTCATTGCAGAGTGCGTGAATTCACAATTGATCACGTTTGCTATTTGTGATTTCCATTCAACGTAAAAAATGACAAGTAATGAAATTTCAACTGTTTTTCTCTTAAGCATATATTCCGTTATTTGATTATTTCTGACATGGACAGTTTGAACTTTTGCCTTTGAACATTTTCTTCTTGTATTAAAATTTGCGGACAAGAATCTAACTCTAGGCGGGTAAGCAAAAACAAAACGTTGCAATTAACATTTCAGCTTTAAAATAAATATTGAGTTGTCAGATATATAGAGTAACTTTCAAAAATATTTTACAATAATTTAGTTAATCTTGCTTAAGACACTTGATATTTTCAAGCCTATAATTTGCTGCTAGAGACTTCTTTTGTTTTTGTGTAGAGTTTTTTTTGTTGTGTTTTGTACAGTGTTTGAGAAAACTAATACCGCACGTATGTCTCCGGCAGTTGTCAACACATAAAGCCTTACACTCCTGCTATACTCAGTATAAAAATGAAAATGTATAAGCATGAAATTTCCGTTTCCGTTTCCGTTTCCCTTACGACCTGTCACAGCGTTACTGTGTCCCAAACAAAATACAAAATTCCCCCACTTATAGACATTTACTATACTAATAATTTTTTGTGAGCTTAACAAACACCCCAACAAACCCCAGCTACCCACCCCAAATTGAACACTTTAGCGCGGCATAGGCAAAGTAAAGCCAAGCTGTCTAGAACGTTGAATCGCATGGTGGAGGTAAACGGCATGCTTCCAACGACAATGATGATGACGCTGGCGAACCCTACAGTTTCCGGACACACTACACTAGTAATAAAACAACAACAACAATAACAACAACAACCAAAGACGCTCACTTGAAATCACAACGCGCGCGCCAATAAATATTTAGACATTTTTGGAAAAACGTCAACTCGAAAACCAAAAAACACATAATGGGCGCCTGAAGTGGACAAGATGATATACACCGAAACGAACAGAACCGAATCGAATCGAACACTTTGGCCATTCAGAGTCATTGTATACAAGTGTTGTGGAGGAGGTAGTGGAAGGACATAGCGCACGAAAGGGACATGGAACGGAAAGGGAAGTCGATGCGAGCGTGTGCGTACAATGCAAACACAATAAGCGTTTCATAAACGCCATTTTCCCATAGAGAGGCACAACATCACGGACGGACAGACGGACAGACACACACACAAAGACGCATAAAGACAGTGGCAGATAGCGTACATATACAAATACAGATAAAAGCTTGACGTACACACAGACACACAAACATAATGCCCGAATTGGGTCAAGTTTTTTTAAACACTTTACGCATTGTGTAAAATGGCTATTAGCAATTTGACGTAAAGTTTGTAACGTTTTGAAGTTGGCAGCCAACTATAACATTCAACAAAACAGTGTGTAGTCGCTTGACAAGCAATTGGTCACTGCGAAATACTCTCAAGTTGCCAGTTATGTTTACCTAAGTCACAGTGTCAGAGCTAAGACCCAGAGGGCCATCCTTGCGAAGAATGTGTACTGCGACATAAACGAATATCTTTTGTACCCTAACTCAGCTATGGTTGGGTTATTTAAATCAAGATCTTCTCTGACTCTTTAATGGTACTGAGAATATCTATTGTCAAAATGTTCCCGACTATGTATGTCAGACGTAGTAAAAGGGCTATCCACGTACGACTCTGAGACAGTCGCAGATCAGTTGTAGACAAGACTGTGTCTACACTCTGTATATGAAGACAGATCTAGCTTATTTAGATAAAATCGGTGATGAATAGTGCGGAAGCCCATACTCGTAAGCACCCTCAAGTCTGACCTGCTGAGATATGCATCCAGGATATGTGCCGTAGTACAGCATATTGTGTCCAGTGCTGAGTAACAGAATTTCTAAAAAAGATTTAGACTTTGCCCAGCCTAGTTTAAAGATTCCGGATCCCTAAAAGGAGTTTTGACCAGCTCATCAGCAGTTTTATTTGCTTCGACACGCTTGTGATCAGAAACATAAAAAATCCCGGGACTTTGCAGCCGATTGAAAGTTGTTGGAGAGTATCGTAGAACCAGCTTTAACGAAAACTTTCAAGAAGCTTTGCTTTAATAGCAGCTTGGCTAGCTGAAAAGACTATATCGGACGAAGACCTCAATGGTAAGGACCTCAGATATAAAAATACCATGCGCCAGGAATTTGTTGTCAAAGCCTCAACTGGTGTTGAGGCTTAAGTGAAAATGTGCAGCGGGGAGGACTCTAATGATTACATCCATTGCAGCAGTGTGATAGGTTCGCATGGCAATTTATATGCTCAGCTAGCCGTTGCAGTTCATCGCACTGCATTCTAGAACAGACTTGCAGCAGTTTTTGGGTCACCAGACAAGGAAACGTATGGGGCTAATGGTCTTACCATGGTTGTTTGGAGTTAGAATATTAATCTTGGAGAAAGACTACACGTCCGACCAAAGACGCGTTTACGTGTCCAGAGGGCCTTTGATGCCTTGTTGAGAATGAACTTTTAAGATGGTTGTTCCAGCTTAGCTTCTTGTCAAGGGTACTTATAAGAACTACACTTCATCAGAATTAACTAAAAGAGTGAAGTTGGAAACCGAGAATTATATGTATTCTTCATCAGCACGATGAGAGACGCAAAAGAAGAGATCCTATTTCATTTCCATTAACAAATTTACCATACACCCAGATCGGGTGCCATTAAACCTTTCGGAAAAAATATGCTTGTCCAACGTAGTCCATGTCTTACGAATATAGCATATAACTCCTTGGAGTCCCGGTACATACATAACAAACAAGCACGTTCAAATGTGTTTATTACAATAATATGAGTCCGAAAAAAAATACAGCATTGATCCAGATTAGACCACTAGTGGTGGCAAACTATTGATGACAGTTTTACATTTTTTGCCACTATCGATAGTTCCCTTAAAACTATCGCCTATTTTCACTAACGCCTTATTTCTCTAAATTGGGCTTTAGATTTAAAAAAATAAAAAAAAAAACAAATTGTGGTTGAAACACTGTGACTGTCATTTGTTTTGAAGCGAAAAACAATGTCACGTACATTGTTTTGCTGCAAAAAATATAAGCGTGGTATAATTTTTGTTGCATGTTTCATATTACCATTGTACTTGTATTCCTTACTCTCAGTGGCTGGTGTCCCATTTTCATTTCTTAATAGTTTGATAAAAAGTGTATTAAGGTTTCGATTCTACCGAAATTAAAATTTTTTTTCTTGTTCGCTCTATAAAAGTTAGAAAACAAAGCAAAGAAGAAGGGATGTGATATGTCTGCAACGAAGAATATACTAAAGCGACAGCATGCATTGCGTTATCCTTGTCATTAGAAAAACGCTCTTGGCGGCCACAAAAGGATGCTGTTCGACTCAATAGCAATGGCGTTTTTCTTTGCATATGTGTGAGTGTCTAACGCAAGTGCTTATTATTTATGCTCGCTTGTATTTTCCGTGAAAAACAAAAAAAAAAAATCCCAAAAAACAATCTACAACCCTGCAGCTAGTCTTACTTCCTCTATACTCAGTGTTAAACTGTCAATTTATTATTCAAATATTTCGCTTTTATTATGCGCGAAACGAGCGTGTGAAACATTTAATATTTTTGCAGTTGACAATTTTAAATAAAATAAAATAAAATAGCATAGTTCTTCTGCTCAAAAGAAGACTTTGAGTTCATGGTGGCAGGAGTGCTGATGAATTGCTTGTGGTGAGTCTGGCGCCACATAAAATAGAGTTGTTCTATGTATGTATCTGGTCTGGGTTAAGGAACTCACAATGCTCAATGCATCATCATCGTCATCACCATCGCTCGCCTGATTGAAATGAGTTTCGTTCGCTCGTCGCTAAAGAGTCACTGAATTCATCGAAGTTTTCAGAGTCGTCATCGACGTTGGCTGCGTTTTATTTGCTTGGTGAATGCTCGCTTTTGATGTGTGTGAAAATTGGTTATTGAAGTGAATTTGAGAGGAAAATTGCTTTATATTAAATTGGTTAGCACGTAGCACGCGCTTTTATGAAAAGCGCGTGAGTAAAAACGTTTGACTGCTTCGTTCTGATGGAGTACTAACTAGAAGCTAGTGCACATCTCTGTCACAAAAAGGCGAATGGTATTCAATTGGCACTAGTGCAATGCTATGGCACCTATGTGTAGGATGTACCAATATTAAAGTTCACAATACTGAATGCGTTTGCTGTATTGCTATATTTTACGCAATTCCATTAGCTGTCGATTGGTTCAATATTTATGTCAAACGAAACACAATTTTCAGTTGTCGAACGGCGTGGGTAATATCATTAAAATTTTGGATTGTTGGAAGTTTTGTTATTGTGATGTCTTATGCGAGAAGATTGCAAATAATTGTTGTATATATTCAAGACGTAAATTAATTGAGCATACGCCCCGAAGAAAGACAAAGGCAATAATTTTTACGAGCACTGAAATGCATCTACGAACGCTACCCCAATCACGACAATGGCGATTTCAACGCCATAATTGGGAAGGAAGGAATCGTTGGTCGAACATTTAGGCTTCATGACGCTATCTCCAGCCATGGAAAGAGGCTATTCGACTTCGCCACACGTCGCTACATGGAAGCACCGGATTTCCATTTACTAACATACACCAGATTGTGCCGAGCGTGTTGGATGAACGAACTGTATAAGGTCCCAATATCGATTCGGACCACTACCTTGTGGCAGCCGAGGTACAAAAAAGGCACACGATGGTGCATGCCGCAGTGTATACATCTCCCATGAATACGACTGCTCAGGTGGTTACAGAAGAACTTTTCGAGCTGTTGAAGGGCTATATCAAAAGAAACAGATAGAGAGAACGATAGAAATAAGAGAAAAGCGTTTTCAGACGAAAAAAGGGAGCAAGAAGGTATGAGCAAGATGTTGAAAAGTTTTGCGATAGAAATGAAGTTCGAACATTTTGTTAAAAGGTCAAGTGTCTGATTGAACATTTTAACTCCGGAGTTTATTTCTGCAAGAATGAAAATGGAAGGCTGATTACACAGCATGTTCGCCATTTTTGAGAATAAAGTTGAGCTAATCGACCCATATGGTCTACAGTGTGAAACGCTCTTAATGTGGAGCTGCTCGTCTGATATACTACTAATTGCCCTTAAGAGCTCGATAGAGATAGATAATATTTTTTCTCTGTTCTTTGAACTGAAAGCAAAGGGAGCGAAAGAAACAAACAAGAGAACAGCTTTGCGGAATACGTTACATTATAATATTATTCTAGCATAGGCTTAACGTTGAAGTACATAGAAAGATGTAATTGCTTTCAGTTTCTTTTCAAAAGCCTGTGAGCTACATGTTACCTGTTAGCTTTAAAAGATAAACGAGCTTTTTCATACTATTGATACCCTGGCAATATGAGCAAAAGTACTTCTCGCCATCCCTCGTTTGTCATCGAAAAGATGAATAAAAACCAAAATTCGTCTCGTCTAGCTGATCAAGAATATATATACTTTGTGGAGTTCCCGATGACTCCTTCAATGCATTACAAACTTCGTGAAAAAAGGGTAGTACTACACACGCTACGTGTGAACAGTATAAAAAAGTTAAGCAGTAGTATTTAAACACCAAAGAGAGACACCAAAGCCATATTCTTATTCGTGATTATAATTTCTGATGATACGGCTTTTAAGCGTCAAACAGTTCACAAGGTTTGGTTAAGCTCAGCGTATGTATATTTACCTTATACATCCATGACAAACGAAAACAAAATCCCAAAATAAAAAAACAAAATACATTTTGTTTACAAACATTTCGCGCCAAAATATTTTGCGACACGTGTGTGCTTTCACATCCACACAATGCCAAACCAATCGCTATAATACTTACTTACTCAATGATAACAAGTTATGCGGCCACTTTATCCAATTAAAAATGAACCCATGACTTTGTCAGCGCGTGCAGACACAAAAGTCTGGGAAACCTGAAACCCGCTGGCGCTGTCCGTCCGTCTGTCCGTCTGTCCGTCTGTGGTGTGTCCATCTATTTATCTAAACTTTGGCGCGCAGCAATAAAATGCAGAGTTGCATTTTTTCCTTTGCCTCCAATCGGCAACCGTTGCTTCATTGTTTGTAAACATATGCCTTCTGCTGCTTGTGCTGCTGCTGCTGCTGCTGCTGCTCCTGAAACTTGAAATCAAAAATTCATTGCAAAGCTTTATGCAAATTTATCTACTTTTTATTGGCCATATATTATTTTTGCTGTTTTTCGCCTTTGTGGCATATTTATTTATTTTTCATTTGAACGCCTGTCAAAAGGGGAAGTCTCCAAAATCCGAGAAGAAAACTATAAATTATATACCACAAACAATTTGTTACGCATTTCGTGTCAACCATGGGGATAAAATATGTCTACTCAAAGTTTTCCTATGGACATTTATCAACATACTGAAATAAATACAAAGCCACAGAAAAAATTTACATTTTATTAAACAAAAAAAAAAAAAACTCTTAACTCAAAAGTATTTTGGAGTGAAGTTATCGCAGGGTAACCGAGATTTTTGTTTCAATAGAAAACACATTGAAAGGCAAATCAAATTCAATATATCTGTGTGTATATGTGTGTGTGTGTGAAGGAAAAACTTTAGATTTACGCAAAATTTATTGAATTTAATATTGTTTTTCAGCAGATGTCCCTTGTATTGTCACGGAGAGATGGTTATTTGTGGAGTAAGAAGTATTTGTAACTCAAAGAGCTGTAGACGAAAATTCCATTTGTTTTTATAATCTTGATCTAACATTGAAATGTGTCAGTAGCACAAAAATATTGAATAACAATTTGCTATTTCAGAAGAGTTTTTCAAAAGGCACATTTGAAACTTTATTTCAAATGAAACTAATTGAAAAGTAGATATTGGAAGAAGAAAACGAAGTTTTTAGATATATTGTTTGCGGATCTTAGCACAGAAGAAATCTTTTCTAAGAGTACATAAAGGGGTCACCAATTTTCAAATGATACAAATGTGGTTGGGAAATAAATAAATAAATCCATTTCAAGTAGTCCTGCAGTATAAAGCGGTTTTTGGTTTGCTAACGGTCTTAAGCTACGATTTTGGGTTTCATGTCACTTCCAGTAGAATTTTGTATTAGGTTTTAAATGAGTTTCAAAGCTAATATAATAAGTTTCCATTGTTTTGCTCTAATAAATAACATGGTGAAGTTAAAGCAGCATTTCACAGAAATTTTTCAATACAAAATTTATAAACTTGCCAAAATCCGGCAAAGCAAGTTCAAGTTTTGTTATCATCGAAGTAGTCCTCGTTTATTTTAAACATTCTGTCATTTTTGATTTGCAATCACACTGAAATCTTTTCGATTATTTTTATGATTATTGAAGTCGTCTGTTAACACATCAAACAGCTTTGTATGACAACTTAGAATTTCGAGAGGTATACAACATAAATTCAGCAGCGAAAAGAATTAAAACAGGAATAATGGTAAGCACATAAATATTGAAAATAAAAAACAATAAACTAATATGCAAATCATGCAGTTTCACTTCACCGGTTTAAATATGATCTTTCCAAATGGCTTACGTAATTTTCAAGCCTCGTATAAATGTTTCGCGGTGTCCATGTTGCCGGGCAATGAGCGCAAGGATGTCGAGAAGGGTGGCAAGGGTGAGTAGCGCAGTAATTATGAGATACTGAAATCTATTAAAAACTAAATCATTTACAGTCATCATGCCACCATCCGCATTGGCTACGCTGACACGTCTCAATGTGGAGTATCCGATGCTTTTTAAGCTTTCCAACCAGAAGAAAGCACGCTACTCGCACGCCGGCGTGCTGGAATTTGTTGCCGACGAGGGTAAATGCTATTTACCCTACTGGATGATGCATAATCTGCTGCTGGATGAGGGCGATATATTAATGGTGGACAGTGTTTCGCTGCCGGTGGCAACCTTCTCCAAATTTCAACCTTGCGCCTCTGAATTTCTGGATATAAGCAATCCCAAAGCAGTGCTGGAGAATGCGTTGCGCAATTTCGCTTGCCTGACCAAGGGCGATGTCATTAGTATACAATACAATAAGAAGCTCTACGAGCTGTATGTGCTGGAGACAAAGCCCGGCAATGCGGTGACCATCATCGAATGCGATATGAATGTCGAGTTCGAGGCTCCGGTGGGCTATAAAGAAAGTACCAAAGAAAAAAATGCAGCACCACCGATTGATACTGTCTTGGAAGAAGTGGTTGAGATATTCGGAGGCAATGGCGAGCGTCTCGATGGCAAACAGAGAAAGGACATTCCAATGGATAAGCCGGTGATCAAGAAGACGCTGCCACGCGGTGTGCCCGATTATGATTATAAGTTTGGTATGCTCAAATTCGATCGCAGCATTGTACCCATCAGTGATCGTGTAGTCAAGTGCGCTGAGAAAGCGGCACAGGGAACAGATGATACAGGCAAGACGTTCCAAGGCACTGGCTTCTCAATGAAGAAGCAACGCGAGTAGGATTATGGTAGTGTGATTTTAGTTTAACAAGATGTATACATAATTTATTTATTTACTTATTTACTGCTTAAAAAATAGCCAATAAAAATGACTGCTCACAGTTTAAGCGTTCTTCCTTTGGTTTTGGTAGCGCTGCACTGACAGTCATCGGCGGCCTTCCTTACGCTTCTACCATTTTTTGTCTCTCTCGCCTCATACAAGTCTTTAACACATCTAGATGCTTGAGAGTGTGAGTGACGCACAAACAATTCAAAATAGATGGGGACCATGTCCATGGCATGGTGACAAGACATTAAGTGGCCTATTTTCCCTGAGTGTGCACACATGTGCAGAATACACAAAACAAATTCTAATCTATTTATATACAGACAGACGGACATAGCTGCACCGACTCGTCTTGTCGAGAATCTACTTATATACTATTTGTTGTGTACGATGCCTCCTTTAATGCGTTACAAACTTTCAGACAAAAACTGATAATACCATTTCAAATATTACCTTTTCTTGGATTTTCGGATTCTATTTACACAATCCTTTTTTATTACTATCTATCTTGTGTGTTCCTTCAATGTTGAGAACGTTAGAGCATGATAACTGAAAATAAAGCAACCGAAACGAATAATAAGAGAGCAGCTAGAAGTAATACGCCAACTGATATTATTCCACTACGAGCTGCACAGGTACAACACAATAGCGCACTCACTCACACTCATGTTAGGGCCACTCTTGGCAGAAAGCAGTGCTTTCATTCTCAACAGCAAACGAAAGAGCCGTTAACTACAAGCAGACATCTGGCGACAAAAGAAATGAATGTGTAATAAACAGTCTCGTTTCTCCCCTCTTGAGACATTCCCACCTATTTTGATACACAATATTTCCAAATCGTCATAGATTATTTTTAACATTTTCTCGTTTTTGATTTACGGTCACACTGAAATCATTTCGATTATTTTTGGAGTTATCGAAATCGTTTCATAACACATCAAACAGCTGTGCGTGACAGCGTAGAATTTCGTGAAGTGCAAAATAACAATCTAGCAACGAAAATTATTAAAACAGGAGCAATGGTAACTCACATGCATATCGAAAATAAATAGTTTAAACTAATATGCAAAACTTACAGTTTCACTTAAACGATTTTAGTGTGATGTTTCCCAATGGTGAACGTAATTTTCAAGCCTCGTACAAGTGTTTCCCGGTGTTCATGTGCGACGTCGCGAAGGGTGGCAAAAGTGAGTACCGCAGCAATTAGGAGACAATATAATACTATTTAAAACTAAATAATTTACAGTCATTATGCCACCATCCGCATTGGCTACGCTGACACTTCTCTATGTTATTGAGAATCCGTTGCTTTTTAAGCTTTCCAACCAGAAGAAAGAACGGTACTCACACGCCGGCGTGCTGGAATTTACTGCTGACGAGGGTGAATGCTATCTGCCTTATTGGATGATGCATAATCTGCTGCTCGAAGAGGGCGATATACTAATGATTGAAAGTGTTTCGTTGCCGGTGGCAACCTTCTCCAAATTTCAACCATGCAGCACTGACTTTCTGGATATAACCAATCCCAAAGCAGTGCTAGAGAATACGCTGCGCAATTTCGCTTGCCTAACCAAGGGCGAGGTCATTGCTATACAATACAATAAGAAGGTCTACGAGTTGTGTGTGCTGGAGACAAAGCCCGCCAATGCGGTGACCATCATCGAATGCGATATGAATGTCGAGTTCGAGGCTCCGGTGGGCTTTAAAGATCGCACCGAAGAAAAAGCGCTAGTGCCAGTGCCAGTGCAGAGTGTTACAGTCATAGAAGTGGTTGAGACATTCAAAGGCGCTGGCGTGCGCCTCGATGGAAAAAAGTTAAAGGATAATGAAATGGATACACTGGTGGTTAAGAAGACACTGCCACGCGGTGTGCCCGATTATGATTATGAGTTTGGTGTGCTCAAGTTCGATCGCAGCATTATACCCATCAGTGATCGTGTTGCCAAGAGCGCTGAGGAAGCGGCAAAGACAGCAGACGATGCAGGCGAGAAGTTCCATGGCACTGGCTTCTCAATGAAAAAGCCACGTAAGTAGGCTTGTAGTAGTGTCATTTTAGTTTAACATGATATACATACATATAGTTTAACTATAAAAAATAACCAATAAAAATTACTGCTTACAGTTTAAGCGTTCTTCCTTTGGCTTTGGAGGCGCTGCACTAACAGTCATCGGCGGCTTTCCTTAAGCTTCCACAGACCAGAACATGATGGTGGATTTCGCATTGCTCATATAATCTATGTTGTGCGGCAACATTTGAAACGCGTCTTGCATTTAAATAATTAACCCAAAGATGATCTTCATTGGCCAAAATGAAAAATAATTTTGTGCAAAAAATGGTTCATTAGTAAGCAGAAGAAGTAAGAAGTCTATTTGCTTATTGTAGTCATGCTATCATATTTTGTCTCTCTCACACTTACAAATCAATTCCAGGTGAACTCTTGAACTCAACTAGATGCGCGCGAGTGCGAGTGAGACAAACAATTATTTTTTAATACTATCTAGATTAACTTGAAAATGAATCTGGGGTCTTACAATGTATAAATAATTCACAGAAATAAGAATGTAGTTATCCCTGCCCACTTCTAGGAAGTAGGCTCCATACAAACTCCCATCCAACTTTTGTGTTTTTTTATGAAAAAAACTTATTACCGTCAACAGCCACTTTAAAATTGATTTGGATGCTTTTAACGAACTTACATAGTACATATGCTCCACATATATATCGATGGGCGTGCTAAGCATAATATTAAGGTTAGGTCCCATACAACCCAATGCGCAAAAATAAGTGTTTTGTTCGATTGTATTTATTTGCTTAAAACCGACCAGGTCGGTTTACGCAACAACAACGAATGACAGCGTTGTCAACACAACTCTACGTAGCACAAAACTCGTCTGTACACTAAAAACTGTTTTCTATGAAATCTCGGAGATTTCTGTGACAACTACGGAAGTCACCAGACGGATTTTTGTCTAGAGATTTATGTGACACCTCTGATAGTGTGAAATGGTTTTATCAGTTTGTCTGAAAGTTTTTAACGCATTAAAGGAGGCATCGTAGACCCCATAAAGTACATATATTCTTGATCAGCTTGACGAGATGAATCGATCTAGCCATGTCCGTCTGTCTGTCTGTCCGTCTGTATGTTGTTGCGCATTTTTTGGTGACCAATTTTTATCCTATCCAGTTGAAATTTTGCACATATACTTCATTTTATTGTAGTTTAATAGAGTAACAAGATTGATCTGCCACGCCCACTATTTGGAGTAGCTCCCATACAAACCTATGGTTCACTTTTGACTTTTTGTAAGAAAAACTTTTTTATTAAAGTCAATATTAGGTTGAAATGCGATATGGTGCCTTTTAAGAGATAGCCGCTAAAAATATATAGACAATTGGGCGTGGCCCGCCCACTTTTTGAGGTAGCCCCCATACAAACCCACCGTGCAATTTTGTGTTTTTTATGAAAAAATCCTTAATTTAGATCAATATTAGCTTGAAATTTTATTTTGTGGATTTTAATGGACAACCGCTTCATATACATATACAAAGGGGCGTGTCCCGCACACTTTTTGTGGTAGTCCCATATAAACCCACAGTTCACTTTTATGCATTTGTATGGAAAACGTCAATATCAACTTGAAATTCGATACGACGGCATCTTACACATCGACTACATCGCTTCATACACATCTATTTCTTTTAAAATTATGTAATTCCTTTACTATAAACCTACCTATATAAATATATAACTACATAAAACTCATAATAAATTTGTGTTATTTTCCGAGAATCTTCAAACGACCTCAACAATTTTCCAGATGCAAAACAGATGTAGCCTTCAGAATATTATTGCAATGAATGAAATGCTTATTTCTACACAAATAATTGCAGTTTATTTTCTTTAAAAAGTATTTTGTTTTTATTATTTTAATGCTGTAGTTGGCTGTCATTAAATGCAGCTTTTAGTTGTTGGTTTTTATTGTATTTTGTTTAACAAAAATGCTCACATATATATATATATATATATATATATATATATATATATATATATATATATATATATATATATATATATATATATATATATATATATATATATATCTAAATACAAACTGAGAAAATATGTTTTCAACGAATAATTGAATAATTGAGATAATGACAAATGTTATAATAGACAACAACAGCAACAGCAACGACCGCAATATCAACGCTTGTAATAACACTTATAGTTAAATACAATTACCAAGTATCTATAAGATGCAACTATCTGAACTGTAAGAAATTGAAAACCAGTTGCATATAAATACATACTAAGTAGCAAATGCAAATACTAAAGAAAAAAAATCTGAATATGAAATAAACAAAACAATTCGAAGAAAATTGAAACCAGTCGCTGATTGCAAATTAAAGGAACTACTGCTAAATGGTTTTTATATACTAACGAGTTTATAATGAAATTATTTGAGATACATTTGTAATTTTCTTGTTAGCACATTTAATTTTCTAGACATATTAATGTGTTTAGCATGAATCTATCAAAAGTACTTCTGGGCAACGTTAAGTGATTTTCAATACAATTCATTTATTTCATTCCAGATAAGTATCATTACAATGTATTGTGAATAGTAATTTAGTTAAATGTTAGGAGTTTAGGCTAATTACTGAACTCTTTATACTTAGATATTAATACAGACGAATGACGTATGATAATTTTAATAATTGTTACTTTTGGTGAGAAAATAATGGAAAAAAAAGAATACCATTGAAAACTTAAAGATTAAATTACAGCTAGGTGTCTAATTGATCTATTGATTCGTGACATTTGGTTGAAAAATTTTGCGTTAGTCGCGATAATCTAATAGCTACCATTTCAATGTTGGCTCGACAATGAAGGTCAACCGTAGAGTGATGGCAGATATAAGTTTCAAGATTTTGTTTTGACTGTTTTGCAGCTGGTTTATGTGACATTTGCTATATGTATTTCCAAGATTTTGCTGACTGACGACAGCAGACTGATGGGCCTGTATGAGAATAGCAACTCAGCAGGTTTGTTTTGTTTCGCAATGGGGACAACCTTTGCAGATTTCCAGGTTGGGGGAAAGCAGAGCTCTAAGCATTTATTGACTACGCAAGTAAGAAACCTTACTCCTTTCAGAGGGAGTGCTTTTAGACATAGATTACCAATTCTGTCGATCCCAGGAGACTTCTTATTCTTCTTTAGCTTTTTAAGCATCTCTTTTATGACGTTAGTACTAATAAGGTATTCATTTTGGCGGCTAACTGAAGCTTCCGCTAATGTATGTATTGAGTCTGCGGTCTACTGCTAAGCTATGGTTTATACTGAAAGATTGAGCCAGCGCCTCAGCCTTCTCTTCGTCAGTAGCATAACGATTGTTGTCGGATATTAAATTTGGTATATTCCTTTGCTTCTTCCTGATAATTTTGGCAAGTTTCCAAAAGGGAGAATAACCTGTATTTAAGGCTGAGAGTGCGATATTCCAGGACTTATTACGAAAATCTAGCATCGCTTTGGTTATTAGGTTATTTAGCCACTTGAGGAGAATGAGGTCAGCCTGGTGTCTATACCTGAGCCAGTTGCGCCGTCGGATATTTCTACTTTTAATTAAGTTTGGCATGTTCTGTGATTTTAAGTGATTTTGTTTTCAATTAATATTGCTTTTATAGAATTTATCGCGATTTTATATGTGGTAAAGATTTTAAAATAGTTTGAACCTGACCTGACCAGGCCATATGCACTTCATGCATATTTATATACGTAATGCTCTTTAATGATTGAAAATTATTGTACACTCACGCAGCTCTTTGCATAAACTAGCATAAATTACGCAAACAATTTCAATGTGCTTCGTTCTTCTTTCTAAATAGACCCAATAAGAAAGCAATACCAATTTTGTATGTATTGATGTGTGCACTTCCAATTGAATTTTTCTGCGCACACCTTATTATTATAGAACTAAGATTAAAAAAAAAATTGTATGGATAAACATTCTACAGTGAGGTAATTCAATTCATTCAATTAGTTCGTATAGTCGCTTGAATCTTGTTATTCATACTTTCACAAAGACGGATATTTATCTAAATAACCTACACAATCGTTAGTCAATCTTCTCTGTTGCTAGATACATTGGTATTACTGACGTTTTGTGTTAGATATATAGGTTGTGAAGGCCATTACTCACATGGTCGCTCCACCAAAAATAAGTAAAACCCTTAACCCGATTGTCTATGTATGCGAAAAACTTATTTTACAAGGAGCGTTCCAAAGTAAATAAGAATGTTACACGCACATATTCCAACTTCTAATAAATCCTAGTTTTTCATGACATTTGGCCAACTGAAATCCGAGTTATTGCATCTGAAGTAATATTATCTTTGTGTAAGTGCTACAAAAATAATGATCGCACAAAACGTCCATATTAAGTTTTGTTTTAAACTATAGAGAAGGTACAGTCTGGTTTTATACAACAGAACTTTTAATGTATGCCTGTTCTAGAAAATCGATCCGTGCTGGAGTGAACCAATGTATATATGGTTGACCGATACTATCCAAACATAACAAAATGATCATAATAAAAAAATAAAAATTATTTATGCCAATCGTGCTACATGCAGCGGTAGTCTGGGATGACTATAAACGTCATAAAATAGAATTCTTAAAATGATACTGAATGAATTAGTTAATTAATTTATTTGTGTATGGTAAACTCTACCTCAGACAACGCTGGGTTGTTTTGTTAGTGTTTTTTATACGAGTTCAAGATAAAGAAACTTATATTTTGAAGCGAATACATCACTAAGATCATCAGAAGATAAATTGCGGAGAACGACATTCTTTAAATACTTAAAAACATCAGATTGATAAGATAAGCGTTTGCTGTACTTGTGCATAAACTGTTCTTGTTAAGTTTAATTTTTGAGAACAATCATTCTAAACTAAAATTAGTCAGTGGCACTGGTAATCAGTGAAGCTAATTCAAATGAGCTTCTTCACAAGATATTGCTGTTCGTTGTTATTTACAAAATGTTTGTCATTACCTTAAATTAAATTGCAGAGTATGTTAATTCATTTAATAGATTATTGTACTTATGTACAGTGTGCGTCATTTCTTGGTTACCAATAAAAACTTGCCATAAAATTGATATATGCTGGAATTTTGACACATATATTTTCAGTAAAATTTTAGCTATCGAGCACTTCACAACAAAACAACGGGCATAAATTGTTAAATTTAATTTTACGAAAAACTCCTCAATTGGTAACGCGTCATCATGACGGATGAGGCCTATTTAACGCTGAGTGGAAGCCTTAATACGCAGAATATTCGTTACTGGAAGACTGAAAACCCACAACTGATTCATGACGTACCTCTATACTCGCCAAAAGTCACCGTTTTATGTGGTGTATACGCTGACGGAGTCATCGGTCCGTATTTACTTGAACCACCGTTACGGTCAATGGAGAGCGCTATCGGGCCATGATTTGTGTTTATTTGGCACCAATTCTCGAAGAGAATTTTGCATATTCCAGAATTATGCAAAAAATATTGAATTCAATGCCTAAATGATTCACAGACTCATTCAAATTTGAATCATTCGTTTGCAGCTCTGTTTTCTACACATATATTTCTAGCGCCGTTGAAAGATTTTTGAATAAAATTTTATATTTACTTTGGATTACCTTAAATTCTAGTAGGTACATAGTTCTTCAGCTGTCTATTAGATATTTGCTAATGACTGAACAAACAATACAGTGAAGGAAGAAGACCAAGACGAAATGTTAACAATGAACAGAAATCGAAGAGTGTATAGAAATGCATTAGTTCAATGCATGGTGGAGGGCACATTAATACAATTTGATGGATTCATTAACAATTAGTACAATAGCATGAACTGGGGGAACGAACACACATTTTGCTGTTAGGTTAATCCCAGACAGGTGAAACCGAAACTAAATCAAAGCAAAACCATCCGTCGTAACTACATATTTGTGTGGGCAGACCCCGGGGCATGTGAATTGGAGCAAAGAATCGTATATAAAATATATACATACTTAGTAAATACAGATGGGTTGAGATGGTTTTGTTGTGGAATGTGCAAGCGACTGCATCGATTTCATCAGCAATTATTTCTTGTTTGACTTGAGAGATAAAATCAAAGTTAATCAAAGTGTCGAAGTGCGTTCGCAACGAATCAGCGGCGACCTGAATTGAGTTGAGTTGAGTTGAGCTGAGTTAGTAAGGTAAATAGTGTTGTGTTGAGTTAAGACCTCGACACGTTCTCGAATTGCATTTCCGTAAACAGACTTCAAAAGTGGTGAAGCGATCGCGAAGCGTTGTGGCAGACACGTCGGACATTTAATGGCGTCGACGGTGGCGGTCAAGTATGTCTGTTTGTCTGTCCGTCCGTCTCTCTGTCTTTCTGTTTGTATTTAACTTTTGGTATCGCTTGTCGACGTGGTCTCTGTATTGTACCATTGCCTTCAGTTGATTGTGCGTACGTGACATTACGTTCGTTGTTACTCATTGATTTGGCTTCATTCAGGTTAGTCAATTTATTCATTCATTATGCTGCTTTTTGGCTTTATTTTGTTGCAGACACATCATTCATCGTTTCTCTGTTACTTTTTCATTGCAAATTCGTAAACAAAGTCATTCGTCAAACTGTTGAAGGCGTACGTGGCGCCAAAATTAACCAAGTCAAACTAGTTAAGTGACCTCTTCTGCAGATCAACGTTTTAGATTTCACTATTTAAGATTTGACCAATTAACAAATAGCGTGGGAGGAGATCTTGCTATGAGTTGAGTTGGGAAAGCATTACTATATTTTGTATAAGTTAATTGATAAGAAACCATTTCTAAAATCGAATTTTTGAAATCAAAAGGAAAAGTAAATGTATACGTTTAAATTCCACTACCAAAGAATTTTTGTATATCATATAGATCGATATTTATAAAGCAAACAAAATAAATCCAAATTAGTGGTAATTTTTTTTTAGAAATCCTACAATACATTCCTTCATCTTCAGTAAAAATTGGAGTACTGTTAATTCTTAGACTACATTTTGTTGGAAACACCGTACAATGCACTTGCTAAGCTGACTATTTGAAACTTCGTGCGAAGGGTACTAAAGCAAAAAAAAACAAAAAAAACCTAAAGCATCCGCATCCTGAATGCATCCCTAAACGTCCAATTAACCATCCTAACTGCCCACCAACCGTCTCCTTAAATGTTACGCCAACTATCGCCCTAAACATACCTTAAATGACCCTCTTAATGTCCCCTAAACAACTCCGCCAACCATCCCACTAAACGTCCCATTAAATGCCCCCCAACCATCATCCTAAATGACCACCCAAATGTACCCAAACCATCATACTAAATGTCTCTCCAAACATCGTTCCAAATGTCCCCCAAAATGTGCCCGTAAATATCGCCAAATGTGCCCCTAAATGTCCACAATCCATCCTCATAAATGCCCCGTTTGCAGCTTTAAATTGCGAGCACATGAATGCATGACCAATGGTTGATTTACAAACGCATGACCAATTCTTTATTTCCGCGCGAAAAAGTTACTTCCGTTAGAAAAAGATTTGAGTTACTCATAATATCGTGCCTAGCGAAGTTTTACTGACAAATAAGTTTTTACGTGACTTAGTGCATTGGAAAGGCACAAACTTTTTCTTTAAAACACTTGCTCTACTGGAAGCAGAGTTATTGCCACAGGGCTGACATTTACCTACCATGCCATAGAACTTCAAATGATTTATTTTTTATATTTGTAGTTTGCAAGCAAAAACAATTTAAATTCATTGCCCGACAAACTAAATAGTTTAAATGGTAACTCTAGCAGCTGTGTGGCATTTTTACGGTGACACATGAATGGCAATTATTTCGTTAAATGTATGATAAATACGTGTTTGCTTAAGGTAATAATGGCGAGTAAGACTAATTAGTTTTAGCTTTGTTTGAACACAAATAGCAGCATGCTATCTAATTAAAAACTAAGTTGACAATAGTGAAATGCAGCAGGTTTTGGCTTTCGGCAGTGAATGGCAAATTCAACTAGCGATTTATTAATTGGTGGTGTAGTAAAATGCAAAATTAGTATATTAAAACATATGAAATGATTAATTATTTTGATGTAGATCAATCAGATCAATATAGATCAATAAGAAAATGCAACAATAGGAATTATTTTTTACAAAATGTATTTTACGAACGTATTTAGTCAAATCACTAGCTCAATTGTAAGTGACTTGCAAATTCACTAGAAAATGAGATGTGTGGTATGGTAAATTGGAATTGGAGCGAAATGCAAGCGAAAGCGTTTGCTGTGGTACCTTCCGATAAAAATATTAACACGGAATGAGCAGTGCGACCAACACCAATTAGTGTTGGCCATTAGCAGAGTTGCTCAGTTCAAATACAAAATAGTTTGTACAGATGAAGCGATACTAAAGGCCTGTTGTCGCATACAACAGAAACTGATTTTCAGTTTCTTTTGTACATTTATTCAGTTGCAGTTTCAGTGGGGGGTTGCCGCATAAACTGAACTGAAACTGAAAAAAAAAACAACAACAGCTCGAAAAACTCGTGTTACTAATGCGAGTGGTGCAAATAGTGAATGGCAAAACAGCTGATTTTCTGTCATTCAGTAACAGAAAGAAGTCAAAACTACTTCTTTCAGTTTCAGTTGCTGCTGTACTGAATTCAGTTTATGTTGCTGCGGACGACAGAATTCTAAAATTCAGTTTTAGTTTCAGTTTCAGTTGCTAATGTACTGAATTCAGTTTCAGTTTCAGTTGCTAATGTACTGAATTCAGTTTCAGTTTCTGTTGTATGCGACCACAGGCCTTAAACAAATCAGCAACAAATTAAACAAATTGAGCAATGCTACTAAAACTAAACAGTGTTGCTTACTATCAGAGTTGTAATTTTATTGTAATATCAAACGAATGTACTATACCGATGGAGTACTTAGTATAACAACACTTTTCGCAGATGTCAAAGTTTTAACATTGTTGCCCGGCAAACAAAATTGTTTACATTACATTACATGCTTGCATAAATTTAAGCTACCAATATAAATATTTCTTGCCATTTCTTTTTTTTTTTTGTATTTTATTTTATAACAAGATTAACACGAATTGATATACCATGCAATTTTAATTTGTTGTAAATTGCAAAAACCACAAAGTGCTGCTGTATTTTGATAGACATGACGCTAACTGACTGACGGCATATGGAATTAATCGAAGGATGGGGGATGCATGATGGGACAGAAGGGACAGCAAAGCCACTCGAATATTGCAATGAAAACGTTGAAATTAAATCTGACGCCCCCCCCCCTTTTTTATACTATGGTATAGGTATATCAGAATAAAAAATAAAAAAAAAAAAATACGAACGAAAAATGCAAAAATTGAAATCGAAATTAATTCAATTATTCATAGGGCAGACAGTGGTACAGTGGAAACTAGTAAATTAAGATACATTTTCAAAACTAGTAGATAAAGATACAATTACACAGTTAAACATTTAAAAGTGTTGGTGAGCTGTTAGCATAAAATATTACTTCATGCTGGCAACTTTATACGAGCCAAACACAGCTGTAAATCCAAAATGCGCTTTAGTTGCTGTACTCTACTTAGGAGGTTTCACTGTCACAACTGCAGCTGAATTGCATTTTCAATCGCTTTAGCTTTGGTGTTCACCACATTTATGCAGATCAAGCGTTCTCAAGTGAAAATGCAAATTTTCGTATGTATTTATTTGGTTAAGTCGTCGCACAAAGATCTTTTAAACTCTGCACTCTAGAACTACCTACTCCAACTTCATATAACTCCTACCACATACATATACTATTATCATTTCGTTTATTTTTTCAACAGCTAAAACATCTTTAATTTCTTTGATGCATTTGGCGCCAAATGCCTTCGGGGTGTGGCAATGCTCTGCTTTTAATTCTTATATTTAAATACGTTTACTTTTCGGTTAAATAGTAGTATATCTATATAACTATGTATGTACATATGTAAGTGTGCTCATTCTCAACTAATTTCTGTTTATTTAATTTAATTAAAGCATAAACAGAAACTACTGCGTTACATCCGTAAATGCGAAATTTGTATGCAGCCTTTGGCAATTCCGTGTCTGTTTTCCGCCGATTTTATGCACATTTCGCTTACAGTCGTGAACATAGAAATAGCACAAATTATTTGAAATTTATATGTTATACATATGTGTAGATGTGAGTAGTAAAACTTCACCTTGCGTGCTTTTAGTTTCTTCGGCTTTATAGTATTAACCAATGGGAATAATGCAAAAATCATGAAAACTATCAAACATATTCGAACACACACTTTATTTCAATGTGCTACATTTGAATTAAAACTAATTAATATTTCACTGCTTAAACTACATTTTAGCGTCTGATGTGTTGTGGATGGATTCGTCTGTCTACCTTTCACGTCCGCGCTCATTGGCTCTCAAACACAAACTTAATGATGCATATTGGTCAAAATTTTGACAGTTGTCTAATGATATATGGTACTTATTAAAAATAAACTTGATTAAAAAGTAGAATCGCTATTCGCAACACGTGTTTCGCGGCTAAAATATTGTGTGTAACAAAAAGTTATTATTCTTCTTTCTTCACTTTATAGAAATGGATATAAAAATGGAAACTGGATTATGTGAAGCATGGTTAAAATTAATTCCTAATATAACTCAATTATTCTATTATTGAGTCAGTTCAAAAACAGTTTCTTCTCTTTGCTCTTAAGAGTCTCAATTGGGATCCCGAAATAAATCTTCCACTCTATCATGACAGGTTAAAATTAATTGATCTCCCAACCCTCTTGTTACGCTGTTCTATGCTCTCAATTGCTTTTCTTCATAAAATTCATATTGGGGGAGATTGATTCTGCCTACTTACTTCAGTTCATATTACTAAATGTTCCCATTCGGCCAACTCGCCACTTCATGCCAATATAATTGACTTTTTGTACGACAAATTACGCGCTCAATAACTCACTCCTTACACTATGTAAAAAACTCTGTACTAATAAAATCATTATACAAGGTGTCTCAAAAGAAAGTTCACATTTAAAAATCGATAAAAAAAAGTAAGTAGTTTATTGAAAAAAATTTTTATTACATATTTAAATACATACTTTGGGAATTTATTTCTTAAAAATTATATTGTCCAAATGTAAACCGTTGCGTTCACGGCATTCATTTAATCCAGCACTAAAATTTTATATGACGGCTCGGCAGGTATTCACCGTGACGGATATTTTCTTTTAATTGTGCCAGGGAAGTCGGTTTGTTGCCGTATACTTTATATTTGACGTAACCCCACAGGAAAAAGTGCATAGGTCCTGGAGAGGTGACATAAATTGGCTACAGTCGCTGAATTGCCGTTTTTGTAAAACTCACGTACGCGCAACGCACGGTCCACTCCCGAGAAACGCTCCATAGCGACTAAATTCCCAAAAGCTAGGCTACCGATTGACATAACCCCCGCGCCCCTCGGAATAAATTTTTAAATAAATAAATAAATAAATAAATTATGTCGCAGGCTTAAAGGTCTCCATTCTCAATAATAATAATAATAATAATAATAATAATAATAATATGTAATCTCAGAAAATTAGTGATACATTTTTTTTTTTGGTCAATTTTGTCATGAATCGGCGTTTAATAACTGTCGAAAAATTCATTGTTATTTAAATGGGAAATTAAAAGTTATATTGATTAATTTAAAACCAAAATGATGCGTAAAATAATTATTTTTGTACGGAACAAAAGTGCCGTGTATCCGGCAAGTACTCATCAAGTATGTTAAAATGTTCTATAATTTGTGGTTTAACCAAAATTTGTAGCACAAAATTCAGAAAAAATGAAAATTGATGGTGATGGAGCTGAATTTTTAGCTAGAGGAAATTATGTTCGATTTTTTGTTTTAGAGTACACCACCATCCTTCTTTGAGTTTGTGGCAAACTAATTTTATTCTAAAAATAATATTTCCGCTATTTCTGTGCACATGACTGTACATATACTGTATATAACTGTAAATAGCTGTAAATATTTTTATATGTTTTATACATATTTAATTTCATTTTCCATTTTGGCGCTACGTTATTTCCCCCCGCCCCCCCCCCACTCCTAGTAAAAATATTTTCCTTGCTGCAACTTTATCATTTAGCAGCATCTTTGCTGATTTTCATGCGTAAGAAAGAAATTCCCTAACCAGCAGCATAAACATGACTGCTACATATCGTATCGTAACGTATATACATGTGTATGTATGATGTATATATGTATGTACGTAAATGCAGCTTTGTATGTGTTTATGCTGCGCGCCGTATAAGATTTTCTTTGAAAATACTACGCGGCGCTACGCACGTTGCTCATCACTATGCTATGCAAGGCTACAGCACCCACCTCCGACGACGACAACAACAACAACAACAACAACAACAACAACAACAACAACAACAACAACAATATTACGCATAACCAAAAACAACAAAAACTACTTACAAGAAGAAGAAGAAGAAGAAGAAGGCAGCAGCAGAAAAACAACAAAAATATTGAGATTTTTTCCACTACAACTACTACTACTGCTGCTGCTGCTTCTTCTTCTATTACTTCTTCTGCTGCTGCTGCTGCTGCTGCGCTAACGTTTTTTGTTTTTATTTCGCTTTTCGTTACAAATGCTTTTGCATTTTTTTTGTTTTTATTTTCTTTACAGCAACTATAACAACAACAACAACAACCCCCGCAAACACAAAACGACTGAACAAGAACACTAACACTAATAAAATGATGTGTGTGTGAGTGCAAGGGGAATGGAATGCGTACAGCGAAGATGTTTCTTTTGAAATTCCCATTCCATTTGTACACACACACACACACACATAGCGAGAGAAACACATTGAAAAAGAGCGCCAAATGCAATTATTATTGTTTGTTATTCTTTTGTCTTACTTACGCTTACGCTTAATGCGTATATGCAGCTAGCTCACTCTACCATATGCAACTATTATCGAATTTCAGCGTACAACAAGAATAACATGAGCAGTTACACTACTACAGCAAAAACAACAAAAACAACAACGATTGCGAGCGACACGAAATAATACAGAAAGAAACAAAAAAATTTACTACTACTACTACGAAGCCAACAACATGCCATGTGTATGAAAGAGCGCGCACACAAAACAGCATGCAAGCATGTGCATAGGTGTGAGCGAGTACGGCAAGCCTTGAAT
>JAWNNQ010001704.1:0-114651 GCA_035044765.1 Leucophenga montana
AATAATCAGAAAATTCTTATTAAACTAGTCAGTGCTTACCTTCGAAACTTCGGTCGGTTCAATATTTATAAGTAAGCATTGAGATAAAATTCAATTTGAAAAATAACTTACGTATTTTCATTACTCAGAAAGCAATTCAATTCCGTCTATCAACGCGTGTGCAACTGGAAGTGACTTTTTTTTTTAAAATAAAAGAAAAATTAAAAAAAATATCATGTTCAACGGAAATGCACCTCCATTTTGGGCCAATGGTCCAGCACCCGGAGGGCTCTATAATTTTACGGGTGGTAACAACGTTGAGCTACCGCGCGAAAACACAACAACCGGATTGTATGGCACTCAGAATAGCAGGCAAGTTCAATAGAAAGCAAATGCACACTAATTTACTAACATGCTTTGTATATATATTCCACATATTTGCATAGACGACCCATTACAACCGGTGGTTCCGTGCTGGGCATGAAATTCGACGGTGGCGTTATGATTGGCGCCGACACACGTGTCTCCTATGGCACGATGGCACTCTACCAGGACTGTGACCGTGTTATTAAAGTCAACGAAAAGACTATATTGGGTGCCGGTGGAGATTACGCAGATTTTCAGTACCTGAAACGTTCAATCGATCAGAGGGTTATAGAAGATCAGTGCTATAACGATAACATTATAATCCAGCCAAATGAGCTGTTCACTTGGCTTACGCGCGTGCTCTACAACCGTCGCTGTCAAATAAATCCACTGTGGGTCGATTTAGTAGTTGCCGGACTTGGTAAGGAGGGTGTGCCGTTTTTGGGACACGTTGATTTGCGTGGTGGTGCCTATGAAGTTGATGTGGTGGCTACCGGATTTTCCACGCATATGGTACTTCCAATGCTCCGTGAGAGTTTAAAGGAAGGCAAACTTTGGACTGTTGACGAAGCAACCGCATTGGTGAGCAATTGATCTATACTTATTTGAATATATTTTTTTTGATTTTTTACTCCATTACTCCAATGCAGATGCGCAAGAGCATGGAATTGCTCTATTACCGCGATGGAAGTGCCGGCGCTAAGTACACCATTGCCGTGTGCACCAAGGATAAATGTGTCGTTGAGGGTCCGTTTAACGTTAATGAAAACTGGCAGGTGGCATCCATGGTCCAAGGTTTTTAGTTCATACATTTAAATTGAGATCTTTAATACTTGTTTAATCGTAAGAAACTAAATTATATAATTTTGGTCAGCATAGCACAAAAAGTTTGATTTATATACGAGTGCCTTGGAGTTTTGCACCTTGGAGTAAGTCTTTCGTAATTCGCTCCACAAGCAGTTCATTCTTGAATTATTTGCCTTTATTAGAAACTAACTTGACACAAATTCTAAAAATAGAGTTTCTATTTGTTAATGTTTCTAATGTTTAAATAAGCCGTTAAAATCTTGAATACTATTGGGAGCAGCAGCCGGCCAATAAATCAACATCAGTATTTTAGCGTTCATCGTTCTAAACTATAGTAAGAATCATTAGCAATGTATGGCCTATCCGCCTGATGAAGGATTTGGCAAACCCTGAAACACGTGTATCGGAAGCCGATAATTTTTTCTGTGTAAACAAAATGTTGTGCATTATTGCTTCTTTCGCATTGAGGAAATGTATATATATGAATTATTTCCCAAATGTAAAATGACCCCGAGCCAGTTAAAATTTATTTAATTAATTAAATATCTTGACAACCAATCTACTGCTAATACTCCCACTTATTACTACTTGTTATATATACTAGTGTTGTCCTATGGTCGAAATTCGAATTTTTTTGTCTTTAAAGTTGCCAATAATAAAAATATTCATAATACAGGATTGTCTATAAAATGCGTTCGCCTCTGAATTAACGCTATCCAGCCAAAGCCCCATGGGAACGAACACCTTCGTGTTTCCACACACACACGATAGAGCGCATGCCCAAGGCTTCCGGCTTCCGACGTCTTGTTGAAATAATTAAGAGCGACGTTATACAAGGTCTGTCGCAAAAAAAGCAGGTCTTTTTAAAAATGGATGTTTTTGGTGGCGCAACATGCATTGGAAATGTACTTTCTTCACTGGCAGCTTGTAAAAATTTTATGACAATCGGACCACTACAAACAAAGTTATCGCGCTAAAAGTGACAGTATCTTTTGGACATCGGTCGAAACATGAAACTTACTCATAATCCTCCCTAAATGTTATCATATCGGTGTCCTTTCATCGGCAAATTGAAGTTTTCCAAATAGATAAAAGTCACACGGAGCCAGGCGAGTACGGTTAAAATGCCATTTTTGGTGTTTCTTTCGCGACAGCCCTTGTATATTAAGTAATTTGCCATTATCATTTTATAATCCCCTTTAACAAGAGGCATAGACATTATTTTAAAGATATACGATTGTTGACTTAGATTTACTGGATTTTTGGCTTCAACTACCACTATACCATCTTTAAAACTTCCTTTAGCAATTATAAACCGCTTGTAGACTGTTACCCGAATTTCTTCCTGCGGTTACGTGATTTACTTGTAACAACTGAGCAATTTTGTTGATCTCATCTTCCACTTGAGTCTAATAAGTTTTGGATTTACTTTTCCGTGGTTAATATCCATTAACCACTCAATTGAGTTTTCTCAGCTTGTTCAATCCAACGTTGTAATTGATTTACAAGCATAAAGAACTTTATTGACTCACAGTAAACCATAAAAGGCTCTTTGACCGTCTCAGATATGACTTGGTCTGTAGTTCGTTTGACCACGTTTTTCGTAACGTCCATTACTGACGTTTGGTTTCCAATATAACCCTCAAACCGTTTATGATTTGAGTATAGAGTGTTCATATTGTATATTGTAATCACATCGAGTAATGTGTCGAAAATTGCGCCAGGACATACCTGTGGAGTCGTGCAGCCTCTCTTTGTTCTATTGCTGCTAGTTGAAGCTCAATACTATCTGGCACTGCGTTACAGAGCGCAGTTGTATAATGGGATTATTTCTGGTATTTCGCGTTAGTTGTGGTGTATTTTTCTTTTTATAGTCGTCATCTAGAAGTGGGCATATTTTATTTAGCGACTGTTTCACTTCACCACCACTGGTCTCTATTGTAAGCACTCTGACTCTTTCATCCTGTCCTTAGGCTACATCTTTAATTTTGCCCATGGGCCATCTTGTTGGGTGCGTATTTTCTTGTTTTAATAATACGACTTGTCCCTCTGAAATATTTGGCGTTGAATTTCACCATTTTTATCGTTATTGTAAGGACACCAGATATTCTTCTTTCCATTTTCTCCAAAAGTCTGCTTTGAGGCGTTGAATAAACCTCCACATGTGTAATGATCTGACTATTTTGTTATTAACATGCGCAGATGCTCCTAATAGTGGTTTTCCAATAAGGAAATGGCCAGGCGTAAGCAAATGCACTTCTTCACTATCATAACTCATTGAGCATAGTGGTCGAGAGTTCAATTCGGCTTCGATTTGACTTAGAAGCGTGGTAAACTCCTCATACGTTAAGCTATTCTCACCAATAACTCTTTTTAGGTGATACTTGACCGATTGACGTCTTCTTCCCAAACTCCTACGAAATGAGTACTTCCCGAGGGAGTAAAATGCCACTTGATGCCTTCCTTCTCGAGGATAGGAGCTAATTCGCAATTATTTTTGATTGTGGCATTTAATCCTTTGTCCAGTTTTCTTGCCGTTCCGATGAAATTGGTGGCATTATCGAAATATATATGATCACTTTTGTCTCGTCTTGCAAAAAAGCGACGTAAAACTGCCAAAAATACCTCAGTTGACATGTCGCTAACAGCTTCCACATGCACTGCCTTTGTAGCTACCCAGATGATGAGAGTAAAAAATGTTGGCTAATTTTGACAGTACCAGCCACTTTGTAATACGTTTTAATGATGGCACCGTGATGACAAAAGTAAAGATATCTCATTTGGGATACCATTTCAAGCCCAAAGGATTAATGGATTCGTCTTTTATTATTTAAATTTTTTCATTCTTTAAGTCATCCATGTAGAAGTCTTCTTCTCCTAATGTGTTGAATAGATCTTTGTCTTTTGTAAACTTCTTTTCCACTCTAAGCAGTCTAGCCGTTGCCTGCTTTCGTGAATTTCCCAGTTAAAATTCTTCTTTAATGGAATTGAAAAACCCAGTGTCGGTCGTCAATTGCCTCTTTGTTGTCGTCTTCAAGATTCTCACTATTAATTGTAGCTGTGTAGTTTGCTGTGATGATTTTCCTGTTGGTTGAGCGAGAAAACGGACTCCAACCAAATTTAGTTTTTTGGCCAAGTTTGCCATCAATGAAATTGACATTTCCTTTCATTATGAAGGGAAACAAGTCTGCTTCAATATTCATGTCAATTCTGCTGGGTTGATTGAAGTTGGGATCGGCTAACTCGAATTTGTCCCACTCTTTCTCCATATCAAATATTTTGTTTTGGAGAGCTTTATGCAACTTGGATATAACCAATGCATTTACTTTGACCTCAAAGTTGCTGGAGAATTGTGGTCTTAGCTCCAGACAATCGCTATTTCTGGAAAATCTGGAAAATCAATTGTACCTTCAGTTCGAGGAGATCTTAATAGTTGTGCTGATTAATCAAAAATCAATGTTTTTTCAGAACCCCCATAAGTCAGGGCTCTAAGGAGCTCGAAGTCGCCATTTATACCATTAACTTTTATAAGAGCGGTTGCTATCAGTGTGTGCTTATCTTTTCGTAGATTTACGAAGCTTACATTTTCTTTTTTAAATGTAACTTCCTCGTGCAACAAAGTATTATATGACTCTTCGAAGCGCTGACACCTCCAATCTTTTTTGCAAACTTTGGCATTATGCGATCCAAAGCACCGGAAGAATAGGCGATGTTTCATAACAAATTCCCTTCATTTGTTAACTGGTGTTGCTCTTAATTTTTGGCATTTTACCATATCATGGCCGTTGATCGCACAGTATTGACACTTTCTTAGTGTTAGCTGCTTCGAATGAGGCTTTCCATCTTCTAGCAACTGAATCTTTTTGGCCTTTTTGGTATGTTGTAGAGCCTCTGGATTAAATCTGAGTAAAAGAAATAGTGCCAATATAGTATTGGCATCGTCACCTAAGTTTCCTTTTACTTTTACAATACACTCGCTTTCTGTATTCAAAAAATGGCGAATATTCTCTTCAGATTCGGGATAGAGTACATCCAGGTTAATAAGTTGGTTTAAGCGGTCAGAAAACAGCTTTCGTTGGTTTCGTAACGCTTGCAAATTAAACTCCATGCAGCTGGTGATTTGCTGGCGATTCATTAAGCAGATGGATTTCCACTGTCCTTGGCTCTCCTTTAAGGCAGGACTTCAAACAATTCAGCTTTCTCGCATCGCTGATATCATTCCTATTATGAATTGCCTCTCCAAAAATTCGTATAAGGTGCACTAATCATTTGAATATCCACAAAACAGTTGAAGCTCTGTTTTAGGAAACTCTGGAACTTCAGCTCTGGATGCATTTAATTGTCCCATTTTCCTTTCTATTTTTTTTTTTTGTGATATTAAAATTGTCTCCTTTTCCAACTTTTTAATTTCCCCAATATTAAAGGCAAACTGCCTAAATCTTGTGCCCAACACTTCTATCGTTTTTCGATTTTTGACCACCAGAAGGTCAACTTATCTTTACAATAGAGAAAATCTTCTGTACTGCCGCTTAGCAAGTTTTTCTCAGCAACTCGTATTTGTTCCCTGAGTTTTTCTGCCTTATTGTCTAATTGATCCATAAGAAAATCTTCGCCTTGATTGGCGAAGGCGCTTCGAACAGCTCCCGTACCAGTAACGGAACAGCCACTTGAATTTGATTTTATTTTATTTTAGAACAAATTGGCTCAGGTAAAAAAAAGTGTGTGTGTGCAATTCACACACGGCAGAAGGGGTAGGAGAATTGGAGGTAGAGTAAAGTGGCATGGGGAAGGGGGTGCAGGGGAAGGAGTGGCCTTTACTCTAGCTACAATTCTCCTACCCCTCTTTTCCTGACTCTTCCCACCCCTTCTATATCCACCCCTTACACTGCCATCATTCCTTTGCCCCCTTCCAATACCTCTCCTTACTTTACCACCTCTTTTCTCTGCCCCCTTCGATCCTATTCACATGTATATACCATTTCATCCCTCTATCTTAAATGGTACCCGGCGCGTTGCTGCCCTTCACCTTGCCTATCCTTTCCCTGCTCATCCAACCACATGCCCCCTTTACTCTAGCTCCAATTCTCCTAACCCTCTTCTCCTGACCTGCCTTTACCTACTCCATTCCTATGATCTCTTAATTAATTTAATTACCATGCTTCCCCTACCTCCCATTCTAATTCCCCTCTTCCTCTTCCTCTTTCCCTTCCCCCATTAACCTACCTCGCCCTGCTTTTCCACCTGTTCTCAATGCCCCTTTCCCCTTTTCACGATTTAGAAATTCATTAAAGAATACGATTTTGCAACACATGCTATTTGGGGGAAAAATATTGAGTAGTGTATTTCACGACTACGCAATAGTTCTAAATCGATTTCGAGTAGCCCTGCAGTATAAATGGATTTTATGTCTGTTATCATTGAAAATCTTAAAATTTTTTTTTATAATATCGTTGAAAATCGGGTTCTTTAATAGCTGGAGTAAAACACAAGTAAGTAAGTAATCTTACAATTAAAACTATAAAGTGTGAAATAACAAAACCTTTTAAAGAAGGAAAACCCAAGTAATGAAAGCCTACTCACCCTCCTGCTCACAATTAATATCACTTTTGTGACGAACGATTTTTTTCTTCATTTGTATTGTTTGGATTGATTGTAATATGTAATACATACCGCGTTTGTGTGCGACCATAACAAACAAACTAACAAATAAACAAAAAAATCGAACAAAGAATGAAAGCAACAAACAAACAAACCGATTTAATATATTTCAATATTTCCTGAACGCATGTTACAGGACCTTGTAGTCGACAAAAAGGAAGGTTATAATTTTAAAGCAGGATAAAAGATTTGCCCCAATCCCGCCCGTCCCGAAAAAAGCCTTTCCCGATACCGGCCGTCACGAAGATTTTCAAATTATCCCGCCGATCCCAAATCCCGCTCGAATTTTGCGCTATATTATAAGCGGAATATCGAAGGTTTTACAGATAAGTCCGATCGAAACGTGCTATATACCATTGAAAAGGTCTTGAAACATACTGTGAAAATTCCGTGAGCCGAGATATGACATCGCAAATATCAGAGTGTGCAAAATTAGTTATTTTACCTAATGCGTCATACACGTACTATGGCTGTCATAACGGTACCATAAGGTAAAAAAGAATATTAAGTATGTGCAAATTAAACTTTTTTAACTATAAAATATAGCACTTTCCTAGGACAGTAATTTTTTTTTCTACTTAACAATATTCTACATCGCGACGTGATGAACGCTTAACTACATATTAGAATCGATTCCAACCATAGAAATGAAAAATATAAGTATATCGTCACAAAATTAATATCAGAAAAGTTTTTGAGTTGCAAGTAGGCTTTCGTCAAGAGGTTTTTTTATTTGATATCAGTCATTCTCTCTCTGAAACGAAACAAAGTCAGACGTGTTACGTTTATAAACGAGAAACGTTCAGTGGAAAAAAGAAATATTGGGAAAAATTTTTGGCTCGCTTAGATATTTAAAAAAATTTATTACAAAAATATGGTTGACCTGCATCGCGAACGTTCAGCTAGCCCAACACACGCTCCGGCACCCGCAGCCCATATGCCGGCACACGTTGCTCCGGTACCACCACCACCACCACCGGCACCGGTAGCTGCTGCACCCACCGCTATGGGTGCACCACAGCAGCCTCCTTCGATGTTTCAGCAAATGGCCGCTACCGCTGGTGGTGTCGCCGTAGGGTCTGCAGTGGGACACGCTGTCGGAGATGGTCTAACCGGGCTTTTCAGCGGCTCCGGCGATAAGGAAGTTGTAGCCGCACCAGCTGCAGCTCAAGCCGCTCCAGCTCAGCAACAATACTTTGGCGGTGCAGGCGCTGAGCCACAAGGTGCTTGCGCTTGGGAGATTAAGCAATTCTTGCAATGCGCTCAGGGACAGGCTGATCTAAAGCTCTGCGAAGGCTTCAACGAAGCACTGCGACAGTGCAAGACGCAACAAAATATGCAATAAAGTCTTCGTACGTAAGACAATTGATCGGCGCTGTAGGCGTGGCGTGGCGTGGCGAGGGCGACTGGCAGTTTAAACTATGAATCAATAACGAATGCAGCAAAATTTATAACTAAAACAGACATATTTCAAGGATGGACGTACTATATGCAGACACTCCGATATGAGCATATTTACACTAACTAATGATAGTTAAATGATGAAAAGTAAGCATGCAATGTACGCAATCTGCATTCAATTTAATTAAGTGATGCGTTCATTGCATATTTTGCTTATTAAAATTTATTTTTGATTCATTCAATAAGAAACGTTACACAAGATTATGTTAATTATGGATACAACTACATTTTTATTTGTTAAATATAGAAATTGTTAGGCACACTCTACATAGAAATTTTAACAGAGAAGTTAAATAAAGTGCTTGGATAAAACTTTATATAAACTCTATACCTTGCTTAAGGCTTCTTATATGAACCATAGATGTGTGTGGGGTTATAATTTCGTGATAAAGTATTTGCAGGATAACTTTATATTTATATATTTTTTGTTTGTTTAGGTTTTAATGAACTTACGTTTATAACATGTTGACCATAATATTTATTACATATGTATTTTGGGTAGGTTTGGATATGATAAATTATGATAAGTAGTTTAAAAGATAAGAGGGAACATGTGAACATACATACATACTAGTATTACTACGGGACGGAAGTAGTACAAAATTGAACAGCTTTGTGTGATGAAAAATAATTAAAAATAAACCGAAAAATTTCTGTGTGTATACATATCCTTGTTCAGCAAGGAAATTTAACTGACATGGAGTTCTATAACTTGGTCAACAATAATATACATTTATACAATTAAAAATATAATAACCTATAAGATAAACATGAATATAGCCAATCAATTAAATGGAAAAATAGGATCAGCGCTTCGCGCATCTTCATAAGTGGATTGGGAGCACCTTTATCAAATATTTTACTCTCATTAAATTCAGAAGACTTGCCTAACCATCTATTCAAAGCTCATCGTCCTCTCTGACGCCGTCTCCCACTCAAACTCCGGTTGCCGTCGCAAACCATTAGTGCTGGAGCTTCGGGGTTCATCCGGATGAGGTGACCAGCCCAGTGCAGCCGCTGGAATTTAATGCGCTGGACTATGTCAACCTCATCATACAGCATATACAGCTCATACAGCTCGTGGTTCATACGGGACCCAAACTCGACGCCAACTCGGGGACCAAAAATACTACTAAGAATCTTTCTCTCAAACAATCCTAAAGACGCTGTTGCCGTTGATGCCAGGGTTAGTACTCAATGCGCCATACAGCAGAATTAGCAATGCGTGATTCTTCGTCTGATCTGCCTTCTGACTTTGTTGTCGCTGCTAATTTCTTTTCCCAGATAGACGAACAGCATTGAGCTACTTCGTACTCACATAATCAAGTCCAAGATGCGCTGATGGTCTCGAGCGAGTGGACTTCAAGTACTTCGTCTTGTCCTCGCCTACTGCTAGGCCCATGAGACGTGACTGTTTCTCTATTTCCGAGAATACCATTGTAATTCGCTGTTTGTTGGTGCCGATGATGTCAATATCATCAGCATATGCAAGTAGCATCACTTTCTTATGGATGATAGTGCCCGTTCATGCTACGTATGTGCAGTGGACTAGAATGTAATCCATCAAGAGATTAATAAAGTCGCACGACAAAGCATCACCTTGCCTCAAAGCTTTCTTGGTAAAAAAGAGTTCGGAAATGGTTCTTTCTTACTCTGACGATGCTTTGGGTGTGTGACAGCGTCATCCTGAAAAGGCGAAAGATCTTTGCTGGGAAACGAAATTCAAATAGCGCGTTGAAGAACTTCGTTCTTATCGGCGTGTCAAAAGCGGCCTTTTAATCGACAAATAGGTGGTGCCTGTCTTTATTGTACTCACGGGTCTTTTCAAGGATTTGGGTTAAATTGAAAATTAAGTCTCCAATCGACCTCTTTGCTCTGAAGCCACACTTATACTGGCTTACCAGTGCATTAGTGTATGACTCCATCCATTTACACAGCACGCGGGTCAGAATTTTGTATCCTATTGAAAGGAGGCATATTCCCCGGTAGTTCACGCATACATCGAGGTCTCCTTTCTTGAAGATATGATAAAGAACTCTGAGATGCCAATCGTTGGGCAAGCACTAATCGGACCATATTTTTCATAAGAGTTGGTGCATACGCCTTACCAACTCTTCGCCGCCGGTCTTGAATAACTCAGCTGGCAGCTCATTGGAGCCTGCCGCTCTGTTATTCTTCCGCTTTTTAATTACTGAGTCGACCTCGTTATAATTCGGTGGCTCTTCAAGAGAGCCATCATCAATTGGTGGTTCTAGGTATGCTTCTCTATCGGCGGTATTGTTCTCTTCATAGCCCCCAATTAGGTTAGAGAAGTGACTTCTTCATAGTCTCAGTGATTCCTTTGCTCACGCATTTCTTGTTCATTTCTTGGCGTCCGTTTCTCACGATATCGCTCTCAAACATCCTGATTAATTAATTCAAGCAAAATCGTTGAGTGATTTATTTCAGTACTTAGATTTTATTATAATATATCCACCGATGACTCAGACGAAGTTCGATCAGCTCCATCAGCTCCTTTTTTGAGTAACCTCATGCGAAATTAATTCTTTGCAATTCAATTACAATAGACTAACTTTTCATATGATTGATGTTTAACTCCTAAACTATGTACAAAACATTTATGTATTACAATTCAATGTGAGCAGAACGTTGTTAGATTGGCAGCGTTGAAAATTCAAGAAAGGTATGGTTCTGTACGTAAAACCGGAAAACTGTCAATAATCGGCGAGCAACGCTGCCAATAGTCCTTTGCTTAAGAGTCAATTGTTAATTATAACGACCGTTATAATCGAAATTTAAAAAGATCTAGCCCAAATTGGCGTTGTCGCATAGAATAGATAAGTTGAAAAACTTGTGCAAATTTTCATTGCAAATACCCAAATCGGGCGGTAGTTTTGTGGGCGTGGTACATATGGATTAGAGATCAGCTAGTCAGTGATTTTGAGTAGAAGACATTATCGTGACTGCTACTTTGAAATCATCGTGATTTTCAACTTCTTCTTAAGTCTGAGTATCTGAAATACCCTGTTCCTGAATCAATTGCCAAGAGCTTTGTAATAAGCCCATATCCTGTTGGGAAACCCAATGATTCCGACTATCTCTGGAGAGGATTGGCTTCAAATGACATAAAAAAGGAGAAAGTTGGATATAGTTTCATTCATTGGGCTCCCGCAACAGAAGATGTCTTCTTTAAAAAAGTCTTGGGAATTGGGGCGGCAAGATGGTATTTTAGGAAGTAATCGGTTTTGGATTTATTTTAGTGCCAACTATATCTGATTTCATTTCCGATTCCAAAAATTGACTACATCATCTATTTTTGACATAGTCTTTCCCACGATTGATCAAGTGCCATATGTTCAATACAACTTGTAAGAACTAATGCAATACTACATGAAACCGCAATGTTATGCTGAAAAAGTTGTGTTTCGATGTCATTTTCTTGAGAGGATTGGATATAAAAATCCCCAGAAAAGATCAGAAAGAAACATTTCATTTTCCACACAAGTGAAATAAACTAGATGCTAGAGATAAAAGCCAACGAAGCATATAGATTGAATTCGAAACAAGTACTTAAATAGCTCTATTAAATATGGAAAACTCGCCTGTGAACACTACGTGTATGATATAATATATCAGTTGAACCATATTTAACTACCTGTGATTTAATCATGGTGACTGATAATCACTGATATCAATTGTCACTCGATATTGTAATTCACGGCGTATCAGTAATAAATCATGCATCAACTTTATACGTTGATAATTTTTGTGCCACACTACATGCATGATATATTACTCATACGCCTTGAATCACAGTGGCACAGTAAGAAACAAATGATACTCAATCTCTGACATTTACAATATCGAGTAGCAACTGATATCAGTGATTTTTCAGTCAACGTGATTGAAGCGCAGGTAGTTAAATATCGCTCAACTCTAATATGGATATTCTATGTGCTTAGAATAAAAATATGTCCCACAATGTGTTTCAGACGGTAAAAAAAATTTACAAACACAAAAATGGTTAGATCAGCTCCTTTCGACGATCTGATCAAGAATATATACTTAGTGTGCTCTACGGTGATTTCTTTAATGCGTTATAATCTTTCAGACAAACATATAGTATCTTTTTCATACTACGTGTGATGGTAAATAAAAATAAGACTGACATACCACGCTCTGTGCGAAACGTTGTCATTTGATTAGATTACAAGATATTTGTATGTAAATAAATATATGCCTTCAACTTGTGCACCAGCTACACTTGAATAACATCATACTTGGAACGAGCAAACAACCAGAATGCGAATGCGACAAGTGCTGTTGCTGATCCAGCCCATATAACGTAAATTTCATTATCACATGCTTCCATAAATCGTATGTCCTTTATAATGGGTGTCAACAAACAAGCAGGCGTAGAAACACAAGGACAGATATCTACATGTAGGTACATAGATACAAGCTGTCATGTACAAAGATACAATCATTGGTGACTTGTATCTGTCCGTATCTGTGTGTGTTACGCTTGACACTGTTGAACTGTTATCATATTGTAAAGACAAATTAATTGTGAAGTCATGTAATTGTTTCACAATGTTGCCCAGAAACTTACAAACACACACACAACCAAGCGATTCTATTTGAGGAGTGGTCTGAAAAGTTTTGTGATAGAGTAGAACTTAACAGTGTACTAAGCCCATTTAAATTATTTTTCAATTAAACAGGCTGCTTAAATATATACATAAAGTTAAAAGATTTGAGATTTTAACTGAACTACAGACAATTTTCTTTTTTTAATTTCTCTTCGCTGTGGGCCACAATTTTAATAATCTGTGTATATGGTATATAACCATAACCAGTGTGTGACGTAGTGTCTGGGCTGGAGCCGCATGACAAGCAAGTGGTCACTACGAAACAGGCTCTATCACAGCCAGTTACGCTACCTACGACTCAGTGTCAGAGCTAGAACGTTTGAGGGCCATCCTAACGGAAACGGGCACTGCGACATAAGGTGTTGTCTTTTATACCCTAGCCCGGATATGGTTGAGTTAATTTATCTAGGATATTCTGCGTCTCTTTAATGAAACGGAAAATTTCCTTAGACGAGGTGTTTCTGATCTCATCAGATGTAATAAAAGGTCTGTTCATCTGTGGCGACTTTACAGCCGATTGCCAGTTGTTGGAGGATGTCGTAACATCGAAGAACCAATTTCGAGGAGAAGTTCCAAGAGGATAATGCGCTAATAGTCGCTTGGCTATCTGAAAGAATGGTTATATGCCAATATAACCATTCTTTCAGATAGCCAAGCGACTATTAGCGCATTATCCTCTTGGAACTTCTCCTCCCCTTTGGCACTTTTATCCAAAAGATATCGGGCGCAGACCTCGATTGAAAAACCGTGGGCCAGGCACACATGGCCATAAAGATCCTGGTGTTGGGTCCGAAGACACCCGACCCTGTGCCCGTATCGGTAAATGAACCATCAGTGAACCTAGCGTCCGACAGTCTACAGTCTCAGAGCCTCTAATGCTGCTGAGGATTGAATAAAAATGTGCAGCGGAGGTCAACCGATGCTCGCCTCCATTGCAGCAGTGGGTCATGTTCGCATGGCGCCCGACATGCTCAGGCAGGAAAGCCGTTGCAGTTTGTCGCACTGCCTTATTGCACATGTTTGCAGCAGTTTAGGCCACCATACAACGGCTGCGTAAGTTACTATAGGTCTCACCATTGAAGTATAGATCCACAGGATCATCTTTGGCGAGAGACACCACTTTCAGCCAAACATGGCTTTGCAGGACCATAAAGCCATTGTTGTCCTGTTGAGGACTTTTTTGAGATGGATGTTCCAATTCAGTCTTTTGTCAAGGGTGACTCCCAAGAATTTTAGCTCATCGAAAAGACTCAAAAGAGAGCTTTGGATGTACACTATGTACTTCCTAGACAAGGGTACCAAGACCGCTTTTTGTAGGTTAATCCTGTGGCCCTCCTTGGCACACCAGGTGGTCACAGTCCGAAGAGCTGAACACATTATGTTCGAGACCGTATCGCCAAATCTCCCCGAGACCAGGATCGCAAGGTCATCGTCTATCACTAAGGACCAAAGAAGTGGCGAGAGGACTGCTCTTTTAGGACACCCCTTGATCGCCCTGATGCTGACAGTCACATTACCAAGAGAAGAAGATATGTTACGTTGATTTAACATGGCTTCAACCCAGGCAATGGTGAGGTTATCTATACCCCTCTACGTAAGTGCTCGAGTGATAGAGCCATAGCCCGTATTATCGAAAGCATCCTCAATATCAAGAAAAGCTATTTCTTTTGAACGAAAGGTTCTTTCGATCGTACCGACCAGATTATGCAGTGCGCCTACCGTTGATTTACCTTTCATATAGGCGTATTGGTGTTCATGAAGGGGGTGTGAAATGCTGATTGATTGCCTAATGTGGTAATCAATAAGACGTTCAATAGTCTTGAGAAGGAAGGAGGTAAGACTAATAGGTCTATAAGATTTGGCCAGTTCCATGGGTCTATTACCCTGCTTTGGGATAAAAACGACGGACACCATTCTCCATGACCGAGGTATATAACCCAAGTTGAGACTGGCCCTCATGAGAGGTAGTAAATAGTCGATCAAGACATCTAAGCAGTTCTGAAGCAGAGCCGGAAAGATGCCATCTCCCCCTGGGAACTTAAATGGCTGAAAGGACATGATCGCCTATCGAAATTTCTCCTTGTCAAGAATGCTGCCAGATAGGCTGCAATTCCGTATATTTATTTTATGTCTGTCTATAATGGGAGAGTTCAACGATATTTGATGAAGTATATACCCAGGAAAATGTACTTGGAGCAGGTGTTCAAGTGTTTCCTGTCTACTATTGGTATAAAGACCGTTCTCTTTCTTTAAGAGTCCGATGTCATTGTGTCTGTTCTATGTGATTACCTTATGGAGACGGACTGCTTCCGGTAGCGTTTGCAAACCATCACAGTACCTTCTCCAGGATTCACCCTTGGACTGACGTATAAGCTTGTTATACTTGGAACGGACTTTGGCATACTAGATGGCTTTTTCCCTCGAGTAGCCGTTAGCCAGCGCTTGTTTAAAGCGATGCATAGTGGGGTATTTGATGCCTAAACTGTAGATTAATTCAAACATTTTTTAGTTTTCCAATAATTCAGTGGTATCAAATCAAAATAGATTAAATTCTACATCAAAACCTGTTTAACTTATTTTTTATGTTTAACATGGGCTGTACATTGTACGGTCAAAGAGTCGATTTCATTTGTAATTGATGCGTAAGATAAAATTTTTTGTGCTTGGTGCATTTTGTGCGCGCTATATCTTGAAAAATGTCCAAGGAATGATTTTTTTTTTTATTTAATTCTATATTCTTGGATATTTTTCTATTATTACGTTCATTTCAATTAAAAAAATTTTTTTTTTGTGCTCGAAACATTTTTTTCCCTAATATTCTAAAAAACATATGTTATTTTTGCTTTATGTGGACATATAGTTGAGGAGGCCAATTCTGCCCGCAATAAATTAAAAAAAAAAATAAAAATATAAACATTCACTAACTTTTTACCAAATATGGGCGTGCCATTTTTTGCGATAAGTGAGATATTTGAGCTCAAAGTTGCAAGCTCGAAAGAAAAATCAATCAGCTGTTCAGTCAGCTGTTAATCAGCTGTTGGTTTTTTTTCACAGAAATTGACAGCTTTGCAATTTGTGAACTAAGAAGGAAGCTGGCTTAATTGTGGATCATCCTAAGCCCGGATTTGGTAACTCCAATGATGGAAATACCGCAAGGCGATTTTAACGAAATGCTGAACTTTCTGCAAAAGTAACAAATATTGATCTTACTTTGATTAAAAAATTTGACACAATAATGATTGTTGTTGCTTCCGGTCATGAGGTGGATAAGAAAAGTTCCGAAAATTTCCATACAGCACAGCTACATGAATACTATGTGGAATTGTATCCGTGGTATTACATGCCTCCCACGGTGCATAAATTTCTAATACATGGTCCAGAGTTCATTGAACATGCTCTGTTACCGATTGGCCAATTATCGGAAGAAGCACAAGAAGCTCGCAATAAGGACTTCAAAAAGTGCAGGGAGCATTTCGCAAGAAAAACTAGCAGGATCAGTACTAACCAGGACATTTTTAATATGCTTTTAGTCAGCTCTGATCCTGTTATTTCTAGCAAACGGTAACTACAAAAAAGAAAATTAAATCGTTTGCCAAAAGAAGCGTTGGAGCTACTAAAGCCAACAACAGTTGTTCAGTCAGCGATGAGGAAACCAGCTACTTTGATGAAAAGAGTGAAATTCGCTCCAATAGCACCGATGATGCTTAATTCCAACCTTTCAAATAATAAAATTTTTTTTTTTTAATAATATACATAACAATTATTAGTTCTAGTTAGTCAAAACATAAAATGGAGTCAATTTTTTAGTTTAATAAATTTGAATTACAGTAAAATAAAAAAAATAAACAAAAACTGAATAAACACAGCTTCATTGTGAGGACTACACCAGTGGAAGCTCACACTGTAGGATTTTATCCAACCTTGAAGGGAATTTACTTTCCCTCGCTCGACTATGTCAGCCAAGCCATCAGCAGAGACATGACCGTACTGATAACTTGTTTCCAAGGGCCACCACTCTGGAGGTTATAACAGTTACGGCACATGCACCAAAATTGTGCTACATGTGATCACTCTGTTGGACTTTGGACTGGTATATAGAAAGCTTTTAAAATTTGATTAGCAATATCTGTGGAGGCTACACAAGCCAACCATTCATTCGATTGCAGTAATTTCAGGATTACAGTCAATTTATTATCACGAGTGAGTTATAGATTATCTACCCTGTGCCCGCTGCTTTAAAATCGAATTAATTTTTCGTTTATAAATCACTTGGCTTGGAGCATGTGAATTAGAAATCATTTTTTTGGAGTAAATACCTATATGCGAATAATGTTTGCCAATTATTTAAGTATCAGTCTATTTAGAATTTTAATGTAACCTCAGTTACAGCGTATATAATTAAAGAATTGTTTGGGAAAGCTGTTCTGGTTTTCACTTATGTGGGGAATGGTGGAAATGAAATTTGGTAGGGGTTTGACTGTATATATATAGAAGAGAACACATAAAATGTTTTAAAATATATTTTTAACTTTGCGTTTTTTTTTTATGCGTTCAATAAAAAAATGTGTACATATGTATGTATATACCAATAACTTTTCAACACTGTCTACAGGTTATTTTGGAATACCACGGCATCATCTGGAAATTTCGGACAACTATGACCTAAGTTGAGACCATTCGCCAATTATATTTACATATGGCACTGCTCTTCCAGCACTATCAAATAAATATAAAATTGTCACATCTAGGACAGATATTTTAGCATTTCAAGATTGGATAGATGCGAAACTAAATACTAATATATCTCTCAAAACTGGTTTAGAAGTGGATACGGCTGTGGAATCATTTACAAACATTATACATGAAGCAGGTCTGTTGTGTACTGCACCAGCCAAAAGTTCTATAGCGAATACTGTTTTTATATCAGCTGAGCTTAGGAACCTTATAAATAATAAGCGAAAGCTTTGGAAAAATTGGCAAACCAGTAGATGTCCAGCAGATAAAACTAGGTACAATACAGCATCATTCCAACTTAAAAAAACGCTTGCACGAAGTAAGAAATGAAGCAACTGCAGAGTTTTTCAAAAGTCTGGATCCTAACACGAAAGACTACGAATACAGCCTTTGGAGAGCTACCAAATATTTAAAACGACCTGCAAAACGAAATGTTGCTATACGTAATCATAATGGAGAATGGTGTAAAACCGCCAAAGCTAAGGTTGAGGCATTTGCACAACATTTACACTCAACATTTCAACCAAATTCAAATCTTGCGCCTGAAGATACTGAAATAATAGAGTTTCTGGATGTACCTTGTCAAATGTGCATGCCAATTCGTAGAATTACTGTGTCTAAAATCAAAGAAGAATTCGCAAAACTGAATCAAAAAAGGTCACCAGGCTATGATAAAATAGACGGAAGAGTTACGAAAATGCTCTCTCAAAAGTGTATTCAATTTTTAGCACTAATTTACAATGCGATTTTGAGGCTGGATCACTTTCCTACACAAGGGAAATGTGCGGAGGTGATAATGATTCCAAAACCAAACAAGCCTGAAAATATTCTCTCGTCCTACCGTCCTAGTAGCTTGCTGGTGACATTCTCCAAAGTATTCGAAAGAATACTTATGAGTAGATTGTTACCAATTTTGGATGAATACCATATAATACCGGAACATCAGTTTGGGTTTAGGAGAGGTCATGGGACTCCAGAGCAATGTCATCGTATAGTGGATATAATTACAGTGGATTCGAGAAGAAACTGTATTCTGCGGCAGTATTTCTTGATATACAACAAGCATTTGACCGAGTGTGGCATCCAGGCATGTTATATAAAATGAAAAAAACTGCTTCCTGCTCCTTTTTTCCTCTTATTGATTTCGTATCTAAGCAATCGACACTTTTATGTTCAAATGGAAGGAAAAGCATCGAAACTAAATAGTATCCATGCTGGTGTTCCACAGGGCAGTGTTTTGGGACCTGTCCTTTACACAATATTCACTGCCGATCTTCCTGTTGTCAGTGATGTTGAAGTAGCCACTTATGCTGATGATACAGCTATAATTGCATCTAAAGACACTGCGGCAGAAGTATCTCAAGATATTCAAAATGAAATAGTTGAAATAGAGCGATGGCTTAAGAAATGGAAAATAAAGGTTAATACTGAGAAGTCGAAACATGTCACATTTGCTCTGAGAAGAGGAGATTGTCCGTCAGTATTTTCAAATAATTCACAAATTCCTCATAGTGACTCCGCAAATTATCTTGGACTCGATATAAATCGGAGAGTAACTTGGAAAAGTCATATTAAAGGCAAGACAAAGAAACTCAACATAAAAACAAAAAAAATGTATTGGCTGCTTGGGAGAAAATCGCAGCTTATTTTGGAGAACAAAGTTCGGCTTTACAAGGCTATTTTAAAGCCTGTGTGGACATATGCTATCCAATTATGGGGAACTGCAAGCCAATCAAATATTGAAAGTGGAAAAGTATTGTAAGGAGAAAATGATAATGACAGAGGACTTTGAAATAATTAATTGGTGGAAACGTAATGAAAAATGCTACCCTTACATATCTAAACTTGCCTTACAAATTCTATCAGTACCTGTAAGCAGTGCAGCGGCTGAAAGAGCCTTTTCCTTGGCAGGTAGTATTATGACGGAGAAGCGGAACCGATTAGGGCCGACATCAATAAACAGTTTGCTTTTATTACATACGTTTTATAAATTCATATTTTCTCTTTGCATAAAACCATTCATACATATATGTATATATATAAGCCTAATTTTAGACAAAAAATTTATGTTTACATAAACAAAACCAAACATATTACTATATAAGACCATCTTGTGTATTATTTCTAAGTCTAATATTAAATAAATCTGTTTATTACTGTTTAACAACATTTTTTCGGTTTCAATTTGCGATTGCAACACATATGCACATACGGAACCAAAAACATGTAAAAAAAGCAAAATTTTGCGGTATTTGCGCAATTTTTGCCTGTTTCTCCGAAACTAGTAAAGAGATATTGCAATGAAAAGACGTCCACGTTAAAGAACAACGCTTTTGCAAGATAAAAGGTCTTTACATCCTAAGTCATAGGAGTTTAAGTTTCCGAGATCTAGGGCCGGAACCAAAAACATGTAAAAAAAATCAAAATTTTGCGGTATTTGCGGTTGAGCGTTTTGGATACATAAGTAAGAAAAATACGCAAGTAAGCATGCGGTTTACTTTTTGTTGCGGTGCACCGCTGCAGTTCTCTGTTGCGTACATTTATTTTAATAAATTTGTGAATACATATAATCGGAAATAACTGTTCATTATTTGCATTATTTGGCGTATGGCAGAGAGATAACTCGAGCAGGTCGTAGAGAGCCAACTTGCCTTGGTGAGATGCTGAACCGAAGTATCGATCGTTGTAGGAATATGAAAATTGCACCCCTCCTTCGGCAACTGCCACTTCGCTACAACTTCGAGGAATTGAATTATTTTAGCGATGCGCGATACAAAACATAAATAAGACTACTTTACACGTTACGAATATTAAATTTAAATATAATTACAAAACCAAATATAAATCAATATTAAAGCTAGCTACCTAATTGAATTAGGCTTTAACAGACTATATTTAAACCTGCCGTTAGGTTTGAAAAAACTTACGAATCTTTGGTTAAGGGACCATTTGGTCCATACTGGAATTTTCATAAAATTACCAAAAAAGTTTTCTTCTTTGTATCTATTGCAGTTAAATACTTCCTAAATATTACAAATGCGTTCTTTGCTCAGCACATTTAATGTACAATTTTTTTGGGGAATTACCCTTTTAGGTATTTTTGTTCACTCAACATAGCTAATGTCAAAAATAGATGTGGGATTCCCTTTTTTGGCTTTTTGTTTTGAAGGAGCGTACTGCATCAATCATTTTGTGTGACGTTTTGGGTCGATCGGAAGTGTGTTTTTTTTTTACGAAATGGCGTACTTGAACGAAAATCAAATACGAGAAGTGCTTAATCAAGAAAGTGACTCAGACATCGGATATTGATAATGTTTCATAAAATAACGAAACAAGTTTTACGGATACACACAGTGACCGCGAATCGGTTTTAGCTGCAACTAGCTCTAATGATCCCATTTTTATTGCCAAAAACCATGTAGAATGGAGTGCCGTTCCCTTACCTTAGCCTATTCGAACTACTACTGAGAATATTATTTTCACAAAAGCAGGGCCAATTCGATTTTCAGTGGTTAGATGTAATGACATGTTATCAACTTTCTTGTTGTTTTTGTCCAATAGAAAGAATTATCATTGAAAATACAAATAAGTACGGCAGGGTCAAGTTGGGCGACAAATGAAGCGATATAGATGAAGAAGCATTGTGCGCATATATTGCTGTACTCATTCTTGCAGGGGTATATCGGTGTGTATATTATTGTTTATTTGATTTCAGTGAAATAGTTGTCTAATATAACATTTTTTCAATGACAGTGCCAAGACTGAAGATGTCACGGCTTATTTGATGCAAAATTTGGTCGCCCCATTTTCCGATCAATAATATCTGAAGAAACATTTTATATGATTTCCAGTGCACTCCGATTCGATGATGTTTCGAGTCGACGACAAAGAACTTCTTCCAATGTTTTACAACTGTCATGAAAATATCACCATTGATGAGCAGATTGTTGCGTTCAGAGGACGCTGTTCTTTTCGACAGTTTATGCCATCAAAACCAGCAAAATATGGTTTGAAATTTTGGCTGGCGGTGGACTCTAAGTCAGGCTACGTATGCAAAATACAACCATATCTTGGATAAACCTAGAAATGGAAAGCCTGAAAAGAACCAAGGAGAACGTGTTGTATTGGAGTTGACAGAAGGCTAGAAAGGGCAAAATATTACGGGCGACAATTTTTTTTTCAACGTATGAGTTAGCGAAAAAACTTCATGAAAGAAAACTTACATATGTAGGAATAGTACGCAAAAACAAAACTTTCAATCATCCGAAATTACTGACTGTTAAAAAACTGCCGCTGTACAAGTCCACATTTGCATTCAATGACATTGCAACATTAGTATCATACATCAGTCACAATAATAAAGCCACCATATTGATTAGCCCAATGCAAAAGACAGCTTCAGTTGATGAGAGTGGATCGAAGAAAAAGCCGGAGATTGTTTCTTATTATAATTCTACGAAAGGCATGCTAGTTTTTTGTTCGCTTATATTTTTGTATGCATCATCTCTATTTCAGGCCAAGCATAGTATTTGCAAATATATTAGATATATCTGCGTTGAATGCGTTCATACTATTTTCTGAAATCGATGCTTCTTGGACTCCAGCTGACCAGAGTCGCAGGAGACCAGAGTTTTTGCGGCAACTAGCACTTTCATTGGCTGAAGCGCATATGATGAAACGGACTACATTACCCAGACAAAACTTCTCAGCACAACTATTGACAGAAATACGAACACAATGCACAAATTCAGAGGCCTCCTCAAGTAATGCTACTTCTAATCTGGCGGCTCGAAAGCGTGGACTTTGCAGCTGTTGCAAGTCAAATTCTGAAAACATGCAATGACAAATATTATCAAGCAAACTAATAAATACCTACTTTTTTTTAAATCAAATGTAAAGAAAATCAAATCCCCTAACCTAAGATTCGTAATTTTTTATTTTTCTCAGCCACGCCTAAAGTCAGGAAGTTGAATTTTCGCTGATAGCATTGTTTTATAAAAAGACCACATTACCTAAAAAATAAAGTGTGCAGATATCACCGTTAAAAAAAAAAAATAGAAAGGAAACAGAAACAAAAATTGGACCAAATGGGCTCAACCTAACGGCAGGGTTAACATTGTATCTACAATACAATAACAGATTTATTTAATATTCAAACATAAATAAATTACTCAACTCCATCAAACTGTTGTGAATTTATTGCATTAATAATTGTAAATAAATAGTTATATGTGCTAAAGCTACACACTTTTTTATACAGAATGAGCTATATATCGATATATCGTTACATCGACGATATATCGTCAATGGGACATATCGGTACTCTTCAAAATATTGCTGTCAATATATCAATATATTTATATCAATTGCTATGAAATTCATTTTGAAATAAACGTGTTCTAGTTGGGTACCAAAAGAGTTTCTATCGTGAGTTTGGTGAATCTACATCTCATAATCGAAAAAACGTACGGACTCGATCGACTCGGTTTGTCATACTGATAAGGAACCTATATAAGTAGTACTTTATGTGAATTCAGATTTGTCTTTCGCTATGTTTCATATATTGTGGCATTTCAACATACACAATACACCGTATTGTACTGAATACAAAAATATATGAAATAAGCATACGAAATAATAGAAAATTAAACCCATTTCAGTTACTAATAAATGTCAGTATGTAGAAATAGCTTCTAAAGTGCATGTATAAGAGTGTGAGGGTGTTTTGTTTCGGAATCCGAAGTGATTTTATTTCTTTCAAAGCTTGACTTTTCCATCTTTTCTTTGTTTTGTTCCCGTGCTATTTTTAAACGCATTCATGATTAATATGTTGAATTTACTTATTTGACAAGTTAAACAAGGGACGAGTATAAGGATGACAGGATGCGAGTGTGCGGTAGAAGCACTTAAGCGTAACCAGCACAAACCACAAACAAAGGAAATTTACAAACACAGGCCACACACAGATACTCACTTAAATTCACGTGCCGCAAGCGCGAAGGGAAGTTTTCCATGATGACGACGTAGTCGACAATGATGACGAGGAGCGCCTAACAACAGTGACTGTACGAGACACAAACAACACTGCGGATACGTTATATTTGCGAAATTAGTCGTGACATTAGATACACAAACTCACTCGCCGCTATAATTTTGTGTAACCTTCGGCCGGGTTCATTGTGAACTACGCACCTAGGCATGGGTCAGCCACATTTTGACGATGACGATAACTTAAGGGCGTGTGCGATCCAGTGTCTCATTAAATTTTCTAAAATGCGCCCGCGCACGAATCATTCACGAATGTCAGCTGCTGTGACTGTTTTTGAATGTTGCCAAAGTAGCATTTGATACCTACAATATGCATGGATCATGATTGACTTATGCCATGGAATGCATAAGTGTTGTTTGTTACGAACGTCCTATTGCACGTAATTTTATCTGACTGACAATGAACGCTGAATTGAGTAGCAAGGTACGGGTAATAGGAATCGACTCGAGTGCTCGACTCCATTTTTCTGCTAAATAGCATACGCATATGCGCAACAACCATGCACAAAGTTTAATATATATACGGTTGTAACTAGGCACATTGATTTCATTTATATCAATAGGTGTGGTCCTTCCACTTTTTGGGGTAACTCCATAGATACCACCAGCTCATTTTTGCTACTTTATATGGAAAACGTTTTTATTGCAGTCAATATCGACTAGAAATATGACATGATGCTTCACATAGATGTCAAGGGGCGTGTCCCGCACATTTTTTGCAACCACTTTTCGGAAAACAAATAACTTTATTATTACAGTCAATATCAACTGAGAAGTTAATATATTGGCTTCCTATGCTCGAACGCTCCACATATATAAAAAGGTGTGATTTCTATTTTTTTTTACGGGTAGCCTAAAAATGGGAAATTTCAGAAGAAGCTTTTTCATTTCAGGCAAATTCTATTTGACATTAGACATGGTAGCTGCGCATGAACCACCGCTTCGCATACTTAGCAAGAGGCGTGTAACGTCCACTTTTAGGCGTAGGCCGCAACAAACTTACATCCCACCTTCAGGTTGGTAGATTCTACAACAATTTTATTCTTTACACATGCTAACCTAAATAAAGTCTACTTGAATAATTGATCACAATCGTTCTTATAGTTTGAATGGTCATAGAGGATAAACATACAACTTTCATTTTTAAATATATTTACTAAGAAAAATATCCCGCTATTTCAATTTAAATTTAAGCATTTGAATCAATCATCGAAAAAGACATCGGTTCAACAAGAAAAAACGTTAACTTCGGTTGAACCGAATCTCTAATACAATTCACACGAAATTTTAAATAGTACAATAAGTAAGTAAGTAACATAGAAGTGTGGGTTTAAATAGTGGCTACCCCAAAAATGTGTATGAAGCAATATAGTAGATGTGTAAGATGCCGAAATATCGAATTTCAAATTGACATTGACGTTTTCCATACAAATGCATAAAAGTGAGCTGTGGGTTTATATGGGACAACCTCAAAAAGTGGGCGGGACACGCCCATTTGTATATGTATATGAAGCGGTTGTCCATTAAAATCCACAAAATCAAATTTCAAGCTAATATTGATCTAAATGAACGATTTTTTCATAAAAAACACAAAATTGCACTGTGGGTTTGTATGGGGGCTACTTCAAAAAGTGGGCGGGCCACGCCCAATTCTCTATGTATGTTAAGCGGCTATCTCTTAAAAGGCGCCATATCGCATTTCAACCGAATATTGAATTTAATAAAAAAGTTTTTCTTACAAAAGGTCAAAAGTAGACCATAGGTTTGTATGGGAGATGCCCCAAATAGTGGGCGGGCCACGCTCGTTAGTCTATGTATGTTAAGCGGCTGACCATAAAACAGGCACCACATTGCATTTCAACCTAATATTGACTTTAATAAAGAAGTTTTCTTACAAAAAGTCAAAAGTGGGCAGTAGGTTTGTATGGGAGCTACCCCAAATAGTGGGCGGGTCCCACCCATTAATGTATATGTCAAGCATCCGTCTACTCTAAGTTACTATATCAATTACTAAGTTGATATTGACTACAATAAAAATGTTTTTCATACAAAAAGTCAAAAGTGGACGGTGAGTTTGTATGGGGGCTACCCCAAAAAGTGGGCGTGGTGGGTCAATCTTGACACTCTATTAAACTGCAATAAAAAGAAGTCAAGAAAGTGGACGGTGAGTTTGTATTGGGGCTGCCCCAAAAAGTGGGCGTGGTGGGTCAATCTTGACACTCTATTAAACTGCAATAAAAAGAAGTGTACGTGCAAAATTTCAACTGGATAGCATAAAAATTGGTCCCCAAAAAATGCGCAACAACATACAGACGGACATGGCTAGATCGACTCGTCTCGTCGAGCTGATTAAGAACATATATACTTTATGGGGTCTATGATGCCTCTTTTAATGCGTTACAAACTTTCAGACAAACTGATAATACCATTTCACACTATGTGTGAATGGTATAAAAATGTATGATATGCAATTCTTAAAAAATATTTACTCATTAATTAAGCGAAATTAATTAGTACATAATATTTCCTATTTTTCCGTTCGGTTCATAAGTAAATAGTTAATTCGGATAGCATACTACACAGAGAAAAAATCCGAGAACGATGTGTTTATGTCAAACACATCCGTTGTCAAAAGAGCGTCAAGAATGGATTTTGTGATTTAAAGCACGGTCTGCTCATTTTTGAATACACCACAATTTTTATCGGTAGTTTCTTCAATTCTTGATTCACCCTACGGTTGTTTTCATATTTCCATGTTTTTTCACTTGCTTCTACTATTTCGCTGTAAAAAGTGTTGAATTAACATAAGGCCGTGACGAAAAATAAATTCAAATGTAAAAAGAAAAGAAAAATTACCGAAATTGGCCCATTTTTTTGTTGTTTTATTTTTGCGCGCATCAACATATTAATCCCAAAAAGTTGTTCAACAATTTAGTTAAACTACTACGACACAGGCTGGGCAACGAAGTTCATCCTTGGACAAACAAACTGCATTAAAAAAAATTTAAATTTCACACTTCACGAAAAAGAATTAATTTTTCAAAACTAATTTTCTTTTTTATTAATTCTTGGTTGGTCGGCAAACGAAGATCAACCTTGGACAAGCAAGGATTAACGCTGAAACGCTAAAATTACCCTATCTGCCAATGAATGTCTCGTCGAAATTGGTTAAGCCGTTTTCGAGATAATCCCGGCCAACAACCAGACAAACAAAAATTTAGAAAATGCTTGATTAATTTTTCGTAACACGCAATTATCCATATAAACTCAATAAAATGCTTTTATTTCAAAATCACACAATCAGGCACTCCAATTCTATTTACCAGTATATGTATAGTGATTACAGGTCATCCAAACAGTTTAATTTAGTGTGAACAAAACAAAAAGTAGCACTTCTACTTAATACACATCCATACACGTGTTTGCAAATGTTCTACGACGCTCAAATTTTGTTTTTGTGATCTTTCTCTCACACAATCTCTCTCGCTACGTTTATGCTTATCGCACATCCATACGCATGGTAGAATAACATAAGGTACCGTATTTCTTCTCCTTCTGTTCCATCATTGCTTAATACACCACCTCATCTATACAACATACAAGCGTTATACTGAAGTTAGTCTATCTGTCTAGATTTGTTTGACGTTCTGTTCCTTCATTTTGATTTCGTTTTTGAGGAATCACCGCCAGCGTTTTAGGCCTACAAAATTGACTCGGACTGGTGGATTTAAACCGAAACGGTAAACCGAATCGGTATTTTTTTCTTCTTAAGATGACTGTCACTGTCATTGACATGCATGCCAAGTTTGAGCGGGATGCGATAATTAGTCTATGTTTGATAGCTGCTTGTTTACGACGCGAAAAGTTTGTGTGGCGATTTTTAACATGGAAAAAAATTGAGCAACGAGTTTGCTTGAAATTTTGTGTTTCCAATGGAATAACGGCAACGAAATCATTCAAAATATTACAAAAGTGTTTTGGGGGCTCTACTCTATCGAGAACGCAAGTATTTGAGTATCATAAAGCATTCAGTGAGTGTCGTGAAATCGTACAAAACTTGCCTCATGCAAGTCGTCCATCCACCTCTGTTAACGATAAGTACATCGAAAAAGTGATGGAAATTATGCTCGAAAATCGACGTGTTGGCATTAGAAACATAGACACTCAACATCTCTTATGGATCGACTCAAAACATTTTGGTTAAGTTAAATATCCGCTCCGGGGAAAGCATCATGATTCGCGATTGAGGACATAGAAAAAGATTCGTTGTAGGAACTATAGCAGTGCTGGCTAGCCCATATAATAACAACATATGTGCGATTTCAGCTTATTTTTCATTCTTAATTCTGCTGCGTCTTCGTACATTCTAAAACGTGCTTTCGAAGATGGAAGTTTATTTCTTTTCTGAAAATATCTGAAATATCTGAAAAAGCTGAAACACTTCAGACAATGGATGTAAGAATTTGTAGCGAATTATAAGCATTTTAAAATGTTGAAATGAGAAAAACAGTCACGTTTCATGGGCCTAGTGGTGATCGAGTACAATACGAAGTACTTGGTGTCCACTAGTAGACCATCTTGAACGGTGTGTCAATTTCATTGTTGTAAAAAACTTTTTCTACCTGGTATCAGAGATAACCAGCAACAACAACTTTTGCCTAGAGATTGAATCAGCCCTCTGTCTCGCTCTTTATGATGAGGTTTACAAAATTTAGAGCATATAATTCCAGTGACTGCACTGGGCTGCTTATCTCATCCGGATGAACACCGAAGCTCCAACACTAAAGGTTTACGACGGAAACATGAACTTAATTGGTGGACGGCTTCAGAGGAGACGTCCGAGTTTACGATGGCATGACCAGGTCTATGATGATCTCAAGAAGCTTCGTATTGCGAGCATCTGGCGCCGGCGCGCACAAAATTATACCGAATGGTGCGCTTTACTACGTGCCAATGTAAACCGTTGCGTTCTCGGCATTCATTTAATCGAGCACTAAAATTTCCTATGAAGGCTCGGCAGGTATTATCCGTGATGGCTGCCATTTCGTGACGCATATTTTCTTTTAATTGTGCCAGAAAAGTCGGTTTGTTGCCGTAAACTTTAGTTTTGACGTAACCCCACAGGAAAAAGTCCATAGGGGTTAAATCGGGACTTCGTGGAGGCCAATTTATGTCACCTCTCCTGGAGATCAATTTCCCAGGAAAAATTTCATCCTGAGGCTTTAATTCTTGCACCAACTGAATTTTGTAGGGGTGCAGCTTTAAATCTTTGTGTAAAATGCGGAACAATGATGATCTATGCACGTTTAAAGTAACAGCAAGCTTCCGAGTCGAAAGGTCCGGGTTGTCACGAACAGACTGTGTAACACTGTCTACGTTTTCGATCGTTCTCGAAGAGCTTGGACGCCCGGATTTTGATTTTTCCAGCGTTGAACCGGTCTCCTTAAATTTCTCGACAGATTTTCAAATGAGTCGAGGGCTTGGCTCATCATTTAAATGACGAACATGTAGAATACTGCAGAATTTTCTACGCGCTACAGTCGCTGAATTACCGTTTTTTTGTAAAACTTACGTACGCACAACGCACGGTCCGCTTCCGAGAAACGCTCCATAGCGACTAAATTCCCAAAAGCTAGGCTACCGATTGACATAGCTTGTGTGGATAGCCAGTGTATCAATTTTATGTCGGGCGCTTCTAGTAGTTTTGTCGTCAAATCGCAGATTTCTCATAATTTGCATCACACGATTTGGGCTCTTTGTCGCGCAGAAAATTGGGAAACCATATCGCACAAACACCAAAACTAAACATAATCTCTATTTACTTAAATTTTGTCCAAGCCAATATACTAAGCTTAATAATTTTCATCTGAATAATCCGCCAACTGTGTTGATTTGAAGTTTCGGCGTACAGATTGGTGAATTTTTCTTAATTTTTTAATGAACTACGAAGAATAGAAGTAAAAGAAATTCATGAAGATTGGTTGCAATAATTCTTATCGTTTTTTACAAATATCATATCACACATCCAAATTTTTATCATTTTTTCATGTTCTAAATGGATCATTTGTTGATTTCATACATAAGTTCTTTAGATATTTTCTTAAATAATTTGGCAGCTGGCTTAGAAGTATTTTAACATTATGATTTCTACTCAATCATCTTGTTTGTGTTATTATGATTATTGTTATTGTTTTTGAATTTTAAATCAAATGGCTACTTTAATGTGATTTTGCTTAAAACCGCCCCCAACCATAATCAGCAACCATTAGCGCCACATACTTCCAATCAGTGCAGCCAACATTTTGCGCGCATGGCCTCATGCATTTTTTATATCTACATATTTGCTCGCTTATTTGGGAGCACATAAACTTTTGAAGTCAGTCAATTGCCAAAGATTCAGTCATTCTGCTATCCAGGCAGAGAGCCATAAAAATGAAATATTCTCATACATTTTTGAGCACTTTGTTTGCCATTTCATAAATTTTGCTAATATATTGCCTCACATTTTATTTTATTTTTATGATCCTTACGGCTTATTACTTATTCGAATTGAGTAATTATTACTTATTTTTTAGATGCCGGAGCTGAAGTGTATTTAGATGACGCATTTATTAAGTGTATTTTATCAATTGGTCAAGAGGTATTGGTGCTCGCCCCAAACTTATTATACCATTCACACATACGGAGGTGTCACAGAAATCTCCGAGATTTCATTGAAAACAGTTTTTAGTGTACAGACGAGTTTTGTGCGACGCAGAGTTGTTGTGTGGCAACGCTGTCATTCGTTGTTGTTGCGTAACACATTTTTATAAATTTAAATTAAATAATAAAATGTGCTAAATGTTTAAATCCTAAGACACAGTTACGAAGAAAATATATTAAACTAGCATATAAACAAAGTTTTACCTTATGATTTGATGAGTTTATATATGCAATTAACAATTTCACCAAGCAAAAGGCTGGAGATTTCAAACGGTCTAAAAGAGATTTCTCTGACACCTACGAAATTGATTTAGGTCGGAATTGGGGTCAAAGAGATTTCTGTGACACCTCCAAAAGTGTGAAATGGTATTATCAGTTTGTCTGAAATTTTGTAACGCATTAAAAGAGGCATCGTAGACCCCATAAAGTATGTGTATATATTCTTGATCAGTTCGACGAGACGAGTCGATCTAGCCATGTCCGTTTGTATGTTGTTGCACATTTTTTGGAGACCAATTTTTATGATATCCAGTTGAAAATTCTCACATACACTTCTTTTTATAGCAGTTTAATAGAGTATTAAAAAAGGCATCGCAGACCCCATATCCATCTAGCCTTGTCCGTCTGTCTGTCTGGATGTTATGGGGACCAATTTCTATGCTATCCAGTTTAAAATTGGCACAAACACTTCTTCTTAGTGCAGTTTAATAGAGTATCATGATTTACCAGCCACGCCCACTTTTTGGGGTAGACCCCATACAAACCACGCGCTCAGTTTTGCCTTTTTGTATGGTTTTTAATGCAGTCAATATTGACGTGAGACTTTGCATGATGATTTCTTACGGATGGACGAAGAATATTTAAAAACTAGTTGTGAATTATATGTGCTTCAAAGCTATTCAGACGACTTGCATTTTATATACTCGTGTACACATATATGTATTCAGATCCGTGCGACGCACTTGTTACACAGTTATTCGGCTACACTGAAACTGCACTAGCGATTTCCGCAACACCGGTAGTGAAAACTAACTCTCGGCCTAACCACCATCAAAGCATTTGCCTAACGACATTAATATTGGCATGGCAGGGACCGAGCGGTACGGGGTCGCATCACATAACACTAGCTAGGGAAAAGAAGTTTGTCATTCGCCAGGTCTAAGAATTTAGCTCATTGCTAGGGAAAATTGGTAAGCTATTCGGATAAAAATTCAACAAACGTTTTTGAATCCTGTACCAAAGGGATTTAAGATTCAATAAGTTTGTGCGAATATATGTATTCTAAAAGTTGGAAATATAAGAGCTACAGACTTCAAAATTTGAAATTTAGATTCTCCTTGACCATACACATATGCCTTATATTAAATTTTGTGTATGCCACGCCCCCAACGCCAGCATTGCATTGCAGTTATATGACTAGTTGCTTCTTTTTATATCATGTTCTTGAAAAATATCTAATAACACTTGTTTACAGCTAGGCTTGTTACCACTTTCTTTCTTTTTCGGCAGATAATGTCCGGGCACATCATGTCGCAAGTAAGGAAGTTTTTCTACATTGAGAAAATATGATTTAACATACAATACCATGAATCTGACAATAGGTATCCGATTTTCTAATACCAGGAAAACGCATAGTGCAGCACCGGAGCATCCAAATGCATTTTACGTACTTACCGGCTGGAACAAATTCATATCGCCTCGCACCGCCACTAAAGAGATTGGTAGAGCTGCCCCTCTAATACTGTTCACACGGAATTTTTGAATCGTATTGTAAAACATAAATGTGGGGGGTGTAAATAGGGGCTACCTAAAAAGTGGGCGTCATACGCTCACTAGAAGTGTTTGAAGCGACCATATATAAGACGCCATCATATCGAATTTCAAGTTGATATTGACGTTTTTGCATAAAAGTGAGCTGTGGACTGGCTCAACAAGTGGGCAGGACACACCAATTTGTTTATGTATATCAAACAGCTGTCCATAAAAAGCCACCACATCGAATTTCAAGCTAATATTCATTTAAATAAAGAATTTTTTCTTAAAAACACAAAATTGCATGGTGGGTTTGTATAGGGGCTGCCCCAAAAATTCGGCGAGCCACGCCCATTAGTCTATGTATGTTAGGCGGCTGTCTATAGAAAAGCACCATATTGCATTTCAACCTAATATTGACTTAAATGAAGAAGTTTTCTTAGAAAAAGACAAAAGTGGGCAAAAAGTGGTGTGAGTCCATCCACTAGAAGCTACTGTATCAATTACACAGCCACACAAAAAAAAAAGTACCCGGGCCGGGGAATTGGACCACCCTTTCTTTATGTATTTATGTATGCGCTGAACACGAATCTGAAGTCCGTTTTGCTCCATCACGTCAGGATTTTGACATAACCTAAAAAAAACATGGCGGATTTTAAGTGACAGGAGAAATATTTTAAATAATGACAGATTTGCTTGAATCTTGTTACTCGGGGGTTTTTTGGGTCGCTGATTACGAATTTAACGTCAGATTTTCAAAATTCAAAATGGCGGATCCAATATGGCGGACGAACTTTTAAATAATAGTACGATTTTTACGAAACGTGGTATCTGGCGGTTTTTGGGGTCGCTTATTACGAATTTAACGACAAATTACACTAAAAACTGTTTTCTATGAAATCTCGGAGATTGATGTGACACCTACGGAATTTTTTAGAGAAATTCAAATCACCAGACGGATTTTTGTCTAGAGATTTCTGTGACACCTCCGTATATGTGAATGGTATAAATAAAAGATCCCAAAAAGCATTCATCACAAAAAAAAAAAATCGTCGTGCAACGCAAAAAACTGCCTTGCACCATGAAAATCTCAATAAAACTGCTAAACACACACAAGTTACTCGACCAACACCGTACGAGTAGCTAATCTCATCATCTAATTAAACGATCCTTTATTACACTTTATTACAATTGACGGTGCAATTAGAATATGAATTAGATATGTACAGTTAAATCAACAATCACATTCCTTGCAGCTTTTGTTAATAATAAAACTCGATTCCACCAAAATCCGCTTCAAAAAAAGTTTACATAAAAACGTTGAGCCACCGAACCACCGTTGCATCGCGATGGAGCCACAGTTTTCTCAAATTCGAAACCCTAATTACTATCTATTAGTATATATACTTTATGGGGTCTAAGACGTCTCATTTAATGCATAAAAGTGAGCTGTGAATTTGTGAATTGTATAAAAATCGCACCGATTTTATCGTATCGAAAATTAAAAATTTTTATATATCGACAAAATCTCATGATTCTTAGTTATGTATGTGATCGCATATCGGAATTGTGGAACAAGGAGATGGCGGCTCATTTAGCAACAACAAATTAATGCTGATTTTTCGATCAAAATAATGCTCAGCGACGAGGCTCCTTTTCATCTTGATCGCTTCGTTTATAGTTCTCCTCAAGAGGCTTTTTATTTGACTATTTACATTATAGGTTTGCGAGGAATGACAAAAGCATATAGAAATAAAGTCATTTTAAAAATAGGTTTGAAATCTTGTTTTTATCCGAAAGCGTACTTAAAAATTTTTAGTACGATTCAGAAATACGGAAGTACGGAATTTATACTCTACATACATATAGAAAAGCACCATACATATAGAAAAGCACCATACATATAGAAAAGCACCATATCGCATTTCAACATAATATTGACTTAAATGAAGAAGTTTTCTTATGGATAAATTCATATACCGAAAACGTGAAGTTTTATATCAGGGTATGCGTATAGCTATAATAACTTAAAAAAGTTAACATTTTGAAACGATATATTTCCGGCTGTGTGTCACATTTTGGAATTCCATAAGCAAAATAAAAGCCATTTACGAAAATTGTGTTGGTGCTTATTTTCACAGTCACAGTCAAAAGTGAATTAAGAAAAAATGTTAAAAAGATTTTAAGCAGTAAACAACTTAGTTCGGTGAGTTGATTCAAATAGCAAAATGAACTTTATGAAATTCTCTGCTCGGCCATTTCCTAAGATTGTAAAATCAAAAAAAAAAAAAAAAAAAAAAAAAATTGCCACAATAGTCTACAACTTTGTTGGACCGACGGACCCAACGACCGTCAGACTTGATTGTCTGTCGTTTCTCAAGCCTGTATACGGTTCTCTTGGTCAAGTGCCCTTGAAACCTTCGTATTACTTCTCCACACCACACTTCACCACTGTACTGTTTGGCACTTGTTCGGATAAGACGCACTCAAGTGTACATGAAAATACCCGGAGCAAAAACGACTTACGAGTAAATAAATGTTCGCTTGTGCTAATTCGATGTCTGTTCAACTCTCTCTATACCGCTTTTCCAATTACGCATACAAGCGCTGTTGCCAAACGAGTACGTCAGCTAGCAATTATATCATTTTCATACTCCTTGCAGTATTTTTGCTCCGAAAATTTCAGATTTTCCTTTTATACCATTCAAACATCGAGTGCAATGGTATTATCAGTTTATCAGAATGTTTGTAACGCATTAAAGGAGGCATAGTCGACCCCATAAATGGTATACATTCTTGATCACCTCGACGACACAAGTCGATCTAGGCATGTCCGTCTGGATGTTGTTGCTCATTTTTTGGCAAACAGTTTTTAAGATATCCAGCTGAAATCCGGCACCAAGACTTATTTCTATTGGAGTTAAATATAGTATTATATTGGCATGCCACGCCCAGTTTTTAGAGTAGCCCCATAAAAGGTACCCGCTTACATCTGACTTTGTTGTATAATAAACTTTTTTATTTAAGCCATTATGAACTAAGAAATTGATATGGTTGGTGACTTCTGTTGAACGAAAATGGAGGATACAAAATTCGAACAACCTGCCGCTTTCACTTTTTGTATGAAAAATTTTTTATTGAAGTCAATATCGACTTGATATTTGACTTAGCTTGTTGATGGATACTTCACATTTATATCAATGGGAGTGATTCCCCAACATTATGAGATAGCGCCCCCCCCTTTCAAACCACCCGTTCACTTTTCCCATTTGGTACGAAAAACTGATTTATTGAAATCAATATCAACATATAATTTGTTCTTGTGGCTTCCATTGGACGGATACTTCACTTATATATCAATGGGTGTGATCCCCCCAAATTTTGTGATAGCGCCCATACACACACAACTCACTTTTGGGATGAAAAACTTATTCATTACAAGCAAAATCAACAAGAAATTTGAAACATCTTTTTATCTTTCTTGTGTCTTATTTTTTAGATATTTGGCTGACTTCCGGTATGGAGGCTTATTTTGGTCTTAAGCAGATAGAGTACCCATATACCTGTGTCATGTCTACTTTTAATGGTACTCCCATACAAACCCACCGCCAACTTTGAGCTTTTTGTAAGAAAATCTTAATTATTACATTGGATATTAACTTGGAGATGGGGTCGTGCTCTTGGGAGTGGCCAAAATTTTTTTTATTTTGCAATATGATTGATTTCTCAATTCGACTTCCAGTTGCAAACAATGACTTTCTTGATAATATGTTTGAGTTGTCCTTGCAACAGTGTAACAACGTTCTCTTAAGAACGGTAAAATTGCGATATATTTTGCAAACGGCCCAAGCAGCTCACAAAAGTCCGTTACGACACGTAACCCTTGAGTTAGCCATGCGACTTCCGTGGTGCGCAAATTGTGAGAAGGCAACATTCCCCTTAATTAGGGGTTAATGCGCTTGGTTTGGTTCTCGCCACAGCAAAACAACATTTACCAGTGAAGACAGTGCAGAAATGCTCGGATACAATTAACCATTGATGACGATGTAAAAAACGTGCTTGACGATTTCAACGCCAAAATTGGGAAGGAAGCCCAACAGTTGGAAAATTTATACTTCAAGACGCTTCGTCCGGCAATGGAGAGTGGCAAATCGGCATCGCCACACGTCGAAACATGGCAAGCAGTAGCACCAGATTTCCACACCGTAGCATACACAAGGTTACTTGGCACAGTCCCGATCAAAACACACGCAATAAAATTGATCATGTTGTGATCGACGAGGTCCGAACATGCTTTGTCACATGTCTTCCGTTACAAGTCTACTTGGAGGCGATGAGGAAAACAAAGTCGCCGATAGAGAAGTATTTCTATAGCCACTAATTGATGATTATTTTCTTTCCGGACTATTATTCTATATATATTTGCGATTGTGTGAATCGTAATCGTGTGGAACGAGTTTTACGTTTTAAAGTCCTGTTTGCATTAAAACTTTGGGCACAAGTTTTCGATCTTGGAGTCTAACGCGTATAGATCCGTCGCGAGCTGTTGGTCCACATTTTTTACTCGAAGTCTCTGTCACTTCTTTGACAACCCTCTCTACAGACTGCGCCTGCGTTGGCCAATCTGACATCAGGCACTGGGGCAAACCGATCTTCTATGATGCATCGCAGTTCGATGTCCGTCAAGTTGGCGGACATTTTTTCCTCGGGCCATTCGATCATCTCTGTATAATCGTTTGCAGAGAAATTCAGGATCGGTGGGATGAATTTTCGGACGATAGTAGGGTTGCTGCGTTCGCGGGCCTGCAAAATTCGGTGAGCTGCTTGTTGCCGTACTTCTATCCTCTCCTCGTGTAGCATTACCACCAAAATATTTTCATGGTGCGCGTGGAATGCGTTACCTTGGAGAACATTTTTTAATTTTAGAAGCGTTTTTCAAAGTGCCCTCACGTTTGATGTGGAACCATGAGGGAGCCTACACTATTACGACGAACATTGTAAGATTCTTCAAGTTGGCTAAAGGTTTTGGCGTAGCAACTTACAGCCTGAGTACGTGGCTACCTGTGGTAAGCCATCTCGCGTGATGCGTCTTCCCAGGTTTTTTGTTAGCAAGCTCATCAGAGACAAAACCACATGACACGGCTTTGTATGTATCACATACTCGTAGGTAGAGTTGGTCTGTGCTGAGTTTATCTCTCTCTCTCTCTCTCTACTTCTGGAAGCGCACAGGGTATTGCTTTGAACCTCTTTACGGGCAGACTTTCACAGTTTTGTACCAATTTCCCAATAGGTAACGAAAATCCAGTAGGTCCTGTAGTTGGACCGTCTAAGGTCTCAATTACATGACGCAACGGCAATTCGTTAGTGTGCAATTGATAAACGTCCCACTGCAAAGGCCGCCCAAGTTCATTTTCCATACGGCGTATAATACCGTTGTGTACCGTCCTGTATTTGATGGAGCACCATCACATCCCGCGAGTTTTAGCGTCCTTTCTTCAAGATAAGTCCAGACAGACTTAAACTCGTCCTCAGACCCATGAGATTCTGATGTTACATGATTCGAAAAAAAGTTTTTAACGACCCGCCATAGTGTCCAATTCATGTCAAACGATTGTTTTTGTCCAAGCTTAAAGAAGGGAGACACCGCTGTTTGCTCGATTTACCGTGGAATAAGTCGCCTTTCAATTGGATATAACATTTTATCCCGAGTACTGTGTAAACGGATCGACAATACGTGGGAAATGACTGCACTGAAAGGACAATATGAGTATGTCAAGCTTTATCGTGCGACTTATTTAATCACCTCATGGAGTATATTCTAAGCAAATGCCCATGCGTAGAACGGCCGAGCACGATCTACCATAATCAGCACGAACAAACGGCGAATTAGCTTGGCTTTCTCAGATATTGAAAGACAATCACGTTGTGTACTATACGAAGTACTTGGTGTCCACTCGGTGACCATCGGTGCGTCTCTGGACTGTTTTTGAGGATGGAAAATTTTTGCAAATGCAATTCATTTGCTCAACGTTAGTCCAGGTCCATAAAGTGTATATTTTCTTGATCAGTATTGAAGGACGAGTCTACATAGAGCTGTCCGTTCGACTGTCTGTTTCAATGAAAAGATCTCGGAGAATAGAAGAGATAGAGACTTCAAGTCTAGATATTTAGACGCTCCTTTCCCCTCTTCAGATAAAGTGTACGAGAATAACAAAAAAATCTATTGGCGAGATAAAAACAGAGTGACGAAAGCCTACATGAAACTCACAAAACTTCTGATATCAATTTTGTGACGCAATATTTGTATTTTTCGTGTATATGGTTCGAATTGATGGTAATATGTATTTAAGTGTTCGTCATGTATTTGTTATGCTATAACATAAAGTTTTTTTGTTTCGTGGACAACAATTTGTTTCTCTAATTAAGCATCTTCTCGAAAATTCGCCACTACATCGCAACATGACATGACAAAATCGGAAAATGTACTTCTCAAAATTTATTTTGACCTATATTTTTGTTAAGTAGGGATTGTACAGCGCCAGCTTAGCATTTATTTGAAGGGTATTCGAAAGACCCTTTTAACGCGCTTTCACATATGGAAACATATTAAGCCTTTTGGTCGCACTAGCCTATTGAAATTTGGGCTTTTTAGCCATTTTCAAAAAAGTTGTAGCAGAAAAATTTCTTAGTTTTTTGTGTACTAAAATTCTGTATGAACGATTTTCCTGATTTTGTGCTCGTCGGACTCGTCTCGACGCTAAGAATAAATAAAAAACAGGTGAGTATTTTCAACACCCTTTATTTCGGTCTAGGTTGATCCGATATTATATATTTTAAAATTTTCTGACCATACACGTTTCAATCGGACTTGCCAATAAAAACTTCGATATTGCTCGTGAAATAAAGAGTTCGTGCTGCAGCCACACTGAGGAGGGCTTTCGTCACTTTATAATTTTCTTGGACTCTGGTGTATTGGATGGATCCATGTTTCGTCCACAGTTATGAAACTCGTCCGTACTGCAGGTGTATCTGATTTCCATAACTTTCAAATACAAAATAAATAATGAAGATTGCTAACATTTTGACAGTAATCTATTAATAGATGGTTTTTGTCAGAAACAAACATGTATTCTTAGATTTTTCAGTCTAACCTCGTCTAATCAACAATAGCTATAAACGTTAAGAACCAAACAGATAAAACGCTCTACTTTGCTGTCTGTTGATTTCTGCGAAACTCATCATATTTTTCCCTCAACAATCATAAAACTAAATTAACATAATTTCCCCCAGCAATTCAGTCAACTGTGAGAAAAATACACATAAATATTATGGTTTATCTTTGAGGGTTGCGTACCATTAAGTTTAAACAATATTTTCTGCAAATCATTTGTACAAACATTATGCGAAATACAACTTTCGTTGAGTGCATTCAACACATATTTAATTAATTCGTAATTATTTCAGGTACACTTAATTTCGACAAACCAAATTCGACAGACAGAACGAACGAACGAACGAACGACTGAACTGAAATGAAATGAATTGAGCTGTACTAGAAACTCTGAACTGCCAAAATCAGCATTGCCACGTGTGTTATGGCAAAAACTGAGCTTTTAAGTGGATTCACACACATTTACGTTTTCCGCACAAAACTCAGGAGAGTTAAACACGCTTAAAAACCAAAACAAAAATCTATCTACTATATATATACACTGCACCGTTTAAGTTTAAATGGATGAAATGGCTTTAATGTGAATGAGGTTCTAAACATACCCGACTATGCAGTTTAAGCAAAGGTAAACTATCGCACTAAACACTATATTTTTTTAACTAAAATTTTCCTGTTGAAATTCGGCAACTAGACGTATGTTTATTGAAGTCAAATAAAGTATCCATACTGACATGCCACGCTTAATTTTTGGGTGTGTTCCAGCCTTTTAAGGAGTAGCACTTCACATTTTTGATATTTTGCAAGAGAAACCAATTACACTCTTTTTAACTCTTTTAAACACGACATATTCGCATGTTTTTTTTTTTTTTTTTTTTTTTGGAAGAAGAGGAAAATGGACGAACGTATTTTCTAAAGTATTGCGTCTAAGGTCGGTAAAAACAGGTAACGGTCTAGGCCAATCACAAAGACTCTCGCACAAAGCTCTCTCAGCGCTCTCAATTTGGTAAATTGTTTTTTGTTTCTAGCAGCTCCTTTGGTTTCAGTTGGAGTTTAGAGGGGAATTAAAGGGCGATTCACATTGCACAGCATGTCATTCGAGCAGCTCGACGTGAGGCTTGCAATTGTTGTGGGGCGCATTTGCAAACATGTTGGCGAGCATCAATTGAGTGTGTTTTTGATAATGTTTTTGTTGATACAATTTTCAAAGAATAGAATTCAAACAAATATTTAAACTAAAAAAAGAGAAAGAATTGATACACTTAAAAAAATTATTTTATAACTGTGCATTACTTATTTGCTTAACTGTGTATTAATTATTGAAAATTGCTCATATTGGGCGGCCCTTAGAGCAGGGCTGCCTAAAAAGAGAGCACCCAAAGTGCGAATCATTTCTGAGTCACAATTTGTACAGTGTGCCAAAATACAACACCAATGCAACGTATTTTGATCCAGCTGCGTGATTGGGGCTTACTTCTTTGAAAATAAGTCCGGAAACAAGTGACTGTGAGTGGAACTCGTTACAGGAACATGATAACGGAGTTCTTGTCCTCAACTGGATGGTAAAGATCTAGACGACACGTGGTTTCAGCCAGATCGATTTAGTGAATCATCTGCCGAATTCCGATGTCAACTGGCCACTAAGATACTAGTGCGATTTAACGACGGGAGGCCTAAATACCAGCTTTCAGCCAGATATCTCAAAAAAAAAAAAAAAAAAAAAAAAAAGCGGATGCGCAGCATCTATCAAACGGTCAGATCGACACGTCTTGACGCGATATTCACCACCACAGATCCATTTTTCATATGAATTCAAGAATAAGTCCATATATCTCAAAATTTGGTCTTTGGACTGTTTGATAATATCCGCATGCCATTTGGTATACGCAATCCAGGACAAACGTTTCAAGCGCATATGCTTGATGTATAACATGGACTAGACTTCGAGCACATAACCTTAAAATCTGTGTAGCTAAGTGTATTCGGATAACCTAAAACACAATTCTTTGGACATTTAAGGCAACCACTCCCCTTAATTAGGGGTTGGTGCGCTGGGTTTGGTTCCCGCCACTGCAAAAAGAAACGTACCAGTGAAGCCACAAAGGAAGCCTCGGATAAAATCCTCCATTGATGACGATGACCCCCGCAAACGATTTAAGGACCATGATTTACGGATATGCAAATGGAATGTCCTGTCCCTCCACAGGGCTGGTGCAGATATCCAGCTGGTTGATGTCCTCGATAAGTTTAAGGTTGTGAAAATCGTGCTTGGGGCAGCGCTCGTAGAGACGTTCGAGACGCTCGTAAAATTCATCTATGGTCTGCGACTTACGTCGGGGATCTTCGTAGTTAGAGAGAGGGATCTACTTGTAATCGTGCATTATCGCTGTTGAGTTGTCTCACCTGATCATGAAGTAGATTTTCTCTTGTTCGTACATCTTCCAACAGTGCGTCCCGTTGTCTCAGCTGCTCTTGCTGTAGATGCTCTGGTTCGTAGGTCTTTCAATCGTGCATCTCGTTGTCTCAGCTGCTCTCGCAGTAGATATTCTGGTTCGTTGGTCTTCCAATCGTGCGTCTCGCTCTTTAGATGTTTCAGCTGCTCTTTATTCACTATTTCTCAAACGGTTTTCACTTAGATGAATTTCTCATTCACCGGGTGTTTCAGCCGCCCTACTGGCTGACTTCTGTTTTGATTCTTTGGTTGATCATCCAATGGATATTTTCTTCGGTGGCATTTTGATCAATTTGCACTGTTTATTATTAATTTGAACATAATTAAAAACAGTTTTACGATTCCATACACTACCTGGCAAATATTTTTTGACAAACTAATCTTATCTGAATCATATCAAAGCACATTAATAAAATTAATAAAATTGCAGTGAATTTTGTCGCGTAGATTTCTTAGTTTTTCTGTAGTTCATTTTATTTTTCAAACAAAAAAAATTTTTTTTAAATAATTACACGGTTTTTTTTTATATCGGCAAAACCTTCTCTGTTCCTAAAAGCATATACACACCAATTTTCACGACGAATGGTTGGAAGGTGTATCTGTCTATAACGGACATACAAATATATATAGATACATATATACATAGAAACATACTTTCATTTTTATATATATAGAATAAAAAACAAAAAAACTATAAATGAATCAACCGTTATATTCTTGATCAGCTCGACGAGAAGAGTCGATTTAGCTATGTCCGTATGACTGTCTGTCCGTTTATCTGGATCTTGTTGCGCATTATTTATACCATTCACACATAGTGTGAAATGGTATTATCAATTTGTCTGAAAGTTTGTATCACATTAAAAAGGCATCGTAGCCATGTCCGATCGATGTTGATGCGCATTTTGTGGGGACCAATTTGTATGCTATCCAGTTTAAAATTGGCACACATACTTCTTTTTATTGCAGTTTAATAGATTATCATGATTGACCCGCCACGCCCACTTTTTGAGGTAGCCCCCATACAAATCTATTGCCTACTTTTCTGTTTTTGTATGAAAAACTTCTTTGTTAGTCAATATTAGGTTGAATTGCGATGTGGTGCCTTTTTATAGGTAGCCGATTAACATAAATAGACTAATGGGCGTGTCCCGCCAACTTTTTGGGGTAGCGCCCACACAAACCCACCGCCTACTATTGTGTTTTAGTATGATAAACTTATTTATTTAATTGAATATTTGCTTGAAATTCGATTTGGTGGATTTTAGTAGACAACCGCTTCATATACATATGCAAATCGGCGCGTATATGCTACCCTCTTTTAGAGGTAGTCACTTTTATGCATTTGTATAAAACGTGTATATCAACTTGATATTCGATATGGTGGTAACTTATAGATGATCGCTTCATACACATCTACTAGTGGGCGTGTACCACCCAATTTTTGGGGTAGCCTCAATTTAAACTCACCCCCGTGTGAACGGTATTAGAGCCTTGCTTCAATTGAAGTTTTTCTTGTTTGAAGACTGATTCTTAAGATATTTGGTTGTAAGTCGACACATGGACATTTTTTTGAACTGCGGTCATTATCTTAAAAAGTGATATGGTGGCTTTTTATGAAAGTACTCTTCAAATATATATCAATGGGTGTGATCCCCACATTTTGGGGTAGCCCCCATACAAACCACCCGCCCATTTTTGCCTTTTTGTATGGTTTTTAATGCAGTCAATATTGACGTGAGACTTTGCATGATGATTTCTTACAGATGGACGCTTCACATAAATACCAAGCGCCCACTTTTAGGGGCAACCCCCACAGAAACTTACCGCCACTTCTGGTATTTTGTATGAAAACGTTCTTATTACAATAAATGTCAAATTAAAATTTTTTTTAGTGGATTATTATGGACGAACGCCTCAAATATAGAGAAATAGATGTGATTTATCTATAGGGATAGCTCCCATAAAAACCCACCATCCAATTTTGGAATTTTACATGAAAATCTTTATCATTTCAGACAAAATAATTTTAAACCTGACATTGTAGCTTCATATCGAAGGACGATTCGCACAAGTATCAAGTGGTGTGTCACGCCCACTTTTAGGTGTAGGCTCTAACAAACTGACGCCCCACGTTTAGGATGTTAGATTTAATAAATATATAAAGCAATGAAAAGTCCGAGCGGACAGAGATATAATATTTTTTTGTGCGTTTTCCAAAGAAGAATAAAATATCACAAGAAGAAATGAAACAAATTTTAAAACAAATAAATAATGTAAAGCAAAATCAGATGAATTCACAATTTTGCGAATTACTTAACTTAGTTAAGCATATTTAAAAACTAGTTGTGAATTATATGTGCTTCAAAGCTATTCAATTGAAAAACGCAAATTCACTTTCACTTTCTCCGTTTTCTTTGTAGCTGCAATTGGTGATCACCTATAGACGACTTTCATTTTATATACTCGTGTACACATATATGTATTCAGATCCGTGCGACGCACTTGTTACACAGTTATTCGGCTACACTGGAACTGCACTAGCGATTTCCGCAACACCAGTAGTGAAAACTAACTCTCGGCCTAATCTTTAATATTGGCATGGCAGGGACCGAGCGGTACGGGGTCGCATCACATAACACTAGCTAGGGAAAAGAAGTTTGTCATTCGCCAGGTCTAAGAAGTTAGCTCATTGCTAGGGAAAATTGGTAAGCTATTCGGATAAAAATTCAACAAACGTTTTTGAATCCTGTACCCAAAGGGATTTAAGATTCAATAAGTTTGTGCGAATATATGTATTCTAAAAGGTGGAACATATAAGAGCTACAGACTTCAAAATTTGAAATTTAGATTCTCCTTGACCATACACATATGCCTTATAATAAATTTTGTGTATGCCACGCCCCCAACGCCAGCATTGCGTTGCAGTTATATGACTAGTTGCTTCTTTTTATATCATGTTCTTGAAAAATATCTAATAACACTTGTTTACAGCCAAAATGTACATTCGATGCCATTAAATTGTTTTAAGGATATTTTTTCGAGATATTAAATTTTAAATTTTTTTATTTTATTGTTTCGGAGATAATTTTTAAACCATTTTACACCATATATCGTCCGATTAGGATTTACTCTATCGCCATGCAAAAGTAGAAAACGTCAAATAATGTCCATATTCTTATTCTTCTTGTTTTTCACGTACATATTGAACTTTTATGAAGAAAACATGGTATTTATGACGAAAATCGATGCATAAATACTGATTGATTGAATGAAGGTATCAAAATTAAAAGTTTGCTCTGTTTTGTATTTTTCGCCTATTTATAGCTATTGTATTATGGTGTTTAATTCAATGAATTTAAAATTCTACTTTGACATTGTTGGAAATAACAAATTCGCAAATCCCTTCTTCTTATCGTAACACTGCAATTCGATTTGCTATGAGAGAATTATCTTTACTTTGGGTTCGCAGCTGAAAATCTAGATCAACAATGGACACCAAGTATAATATGTCTTTCTTGTCATATCGATCTCATGGGATGGGCGTCTGGCTCGACAAAGTATGTATTCAGTGATGCATTGTATGATATCAGTATGAAATATTTTCATGAATTAAAACCATTTTTATACCATTCAATGTGAAATGGTATTATCAATTTTTCTGAAAGTTTGTAACGCATTGAAGGAGGCATCGTAGACCCCATATACTATAATATAGGTATATGTTTGATCAACTCACCATGACGAGTCAATCGAGGTATGTCTGTCCGTATGAATGTTTTTGCTCATTTTTTTGGGGACGAATTTTTATTATTGTGCAACTACTTCTATAAATCGGTCACTTAAACAATGGTGTAAAGTTTATTCATTAACTAAACTAACGTAAAACTAGAAAACGGAAGTTAAGGACACTCAGACCCGTTTGAGAAATTTTTGATTGACCGGCAGATTGACCGAATGTGCCCCTATTCACAGCATATGCAGCGGTTACAAAAATACAGAAAATGGGTTGCTAAAATTTATTGAATAGTGATTTGTCATGTCAGTACACAGTTTTTTACATAGTTCAAGTTTTATGCTATTCAATTATTATGCTATTCTGTTGTAAATTGGCACCTGGACTTCTTTTTTTTGCAGTCAAATTATCAATATTGACTTGCCACGCCTATTTTTTGGGATAGCCCCCATACAGACCCCGCCCACTATTAACTTTTTGTAGTCAATATCAACTTAATAATTGATACGGTAGCTTCTAGTGGACGGACGCTTCACATATACATTAATGGGTGGGTCTAGTCCACTATTTGGGGTAACCCCCATAAAAACCCACCAGCCACATTTGTGTTTTTTATGAGAAAATTCTTTATTTAAATGAATATTAGCTTGAAATTCGATTTGGTGGATTTTAGCGGACAACCGCTTCATATACATATACAAATGGGCGCATCGCGCCCACTTTTTGAGGTAGTCCTATAAAAACCCACAGCTCACTTTTATGTACTTATTTGTGGCGGCATGGTAATTGATCGCTTCATACACATCTACTAATGGGCGTGTACCGCCCAATTTTTGGGGTAGCCCCTACTTAAACCCCAACATTTATGTTTTACAATACGATTTAAAATTTCGTGTGAATGGTATTAGCGATTCGGTTCGACCGAAGATAATTTTTTTCTTGTTTCTTTTTTTACATTAGGCGGCACATACAGGTCGGCATTCCAATGAATTGGAGAAACCCATTCCGTCATGGGACCGAGTGCTATTTTTGACTAAGTAAACAGATTGGAATTGGAACACATATCCAATGGAAATATGCAAATGTTTGCACTTCCCATTATCAAGTGTCCCAGTTCATTAGACCACAACTTAAGCTTTAGTAAGCCAGATGAAAAAACCTCTGACTGTGAATACGAACCGAGACAACAGTCCTGTTTTCTAACTTAATTAAATTAAATGTTCGGTTAAGAGATATAGAGCTGTTAAATGAACCCTGATAAACCTTACTCAAAGTATTTCATGCAAAAAGGTCAAATATGCTATTGCGTGGATATTCCTGGAGGAGCTACGACAGCTTTATGATGCAACGGAGTGTCGGTTATTTATTGACAGCAGTAAATATAGTTTGAAATCAGTTCTCTTAAATGTTGGATACAAGAAACCATCAATCCCAATCGGACAACATCATCGTCAACATCAAAGAAACGCACGAGACAATGGTCGAATTGTTGAAATGTATTATATATGAAGAACACGGCTGGAAAGGTTGTTCCGATTTAAAAGTGGTGGGCATGTTACGAAGAATGCAAGGTGGATTCACGAAATATCGCTGTCTTGTATGTTTCTGGTACAACCGCGCTCGCACACATCATTCCACGAGAAAAATCTGGCCGGAAAGAGGAAAGATCATTGTGAGCTCGAACATCGTTGCATATATTGCTTTAGTGATTAAAGAAGGCGTGATCCTACACATAAGACTTGGACTCTTCTAAAATTTCTTCAAAAGCGTTAAACAAAGAAGGTCAAACGTTCATATATTTAGGATAACATTTTCCAAGATTTCTATTGCGAAATCATGGAAGGAATCTTTGACGGTCCACAGATAAGACCAGCCTTGAAGATGACAATTTCCTCATTATTTCATCATTATTGCCACCTAATGAGGAAATCGTTCCAGTTCATTTTTTGTAATTTCTTGGAAACAATAAAAGAACAAATTACAAGGATTTTGTTGAAGATTGGCTCAAAAGTTAGTGACGAGCACGTTGAAAGGTTTCTCCAAGAAATAAAAACCATTGTGCAGCGCTACCGAGTATTTTGGGATGATAGAATGTAGGCAGACTACACTTGGTTCCTCATCCGAGCAACGGACCCAATGGAGAACAGGAGACAAGGCAATATATATTGTTGTGAAAACACGGTGGACGAGCGATAGTTCAGGTGTAGTGGAGTTTATTAGGCACAATCGTGCAGCAAAAGAAAGGAAACAGTTTGTAACAGCACACAGCGGCAGTGGTTGCGCAGACGTGGCAGCAAATAATCATCGGCGGTGGTGACAGCAGACGAGGCCATGGCAGTACACAGCGACAATGGTTGCGCAGTCGTGGCAGCAACAGCAAATGTATTCGTTTTGAAAGATTATGCGCGCCAAAAAAAAAAAAGTGATAAGCACTTTTCTTTCTTTTTTGTTCGACTCAAAGTGCTTCTTCTTCTTTTTCACTTCTTCTTTCTTTTTAAAATCAAAGTGATGCCAAGTTTTGTGACCCTCAGTTAGCACTTGTGGGCATCACTTTTGGGTGCAATGGGTATCACTGCCACTAATGCGGGGACGATAGACGGCCCGACCAGACTTGGGCGTAAAAATAATCTATTTATATAATGTTAAAATCCATTAATAAAAATGTAATGCATTAAACAAATATCAACAAAATCACGTAAAGATCGCTGAAGACATGGAAGATCGTGTCAATTCTAACTGCACATTCACACAGCGCATTGTAACTGATGATGAGACATGGGTCCACGAGTTTGACATGCAAACCAATCAACAAGCTTCCATTTGTGCCGAAACCAAATAAATCAATATCGATCAAGGTAACGATAATTGCGGTGTTGTGCACTTGGAATTCCTGTCAGAAGGTCATACGGTAAATGTAGAATATTATCCGAGGGTTATGCGGCATTTGAGAGACCAAATTCATCGAAAAAGCTAGATTTGTGGAAACAAAGCTCTTGGAAAGCTTTGAATCACGACAACGCACCATTTCACAAGGCTATCATAGTGAACGAATTTCTGAAAAGATATCAACAAATACCATTAAACAACCACCGTTTTAAACTGATATGGCTCCGACCGACTTTTTTCTCTTTTCAAAACTGAAATTACCACTTCGAAGCACCCGTTTTCAGTCGATAGAAGACATAACAAAAAGAATTCACGGCAAAAACTGAACACGATTTCGAAAAATGTGTTTAAAATGTTTTGATGATTGTATTATTCGTTGGCATAAATGTATTATTTCGGAAACTGGCCTAAACTGATTGGCTAAGATACAGCTCCAATTTTCTATCACATTTTCAAACAATGGGGGCTGTATCTCAGCAATGGTTCGCACATTGTTGCTTTCCATGTCGTCTAAAGTTTTTGGTTTGTTCGGATAACCCAATGACTTCACGTTACCCCAAAAGAAAAAATTCAAAGGAGTTAAATCTTCAATAAAAATCCCATAAAATTGGGAACGAAATAGTCGCTAATCATGCCTCTATAGCACTCGCCGTTGACGGTAACGTTTCCACGGGCCTCATTTTTAAGTAGATACCAATAATGGAAGTCTGGTGACAGATGCACAGGAATCACTGAGATTATGGAGAAGTCACTTCTCTAACCTACTTAGGGGCGATGAAGAAGCGATAGATAAGCATTTTTAGGACCACCAATTGATGGCTTTCTTGTAGAGCCACCGGAATAAACCGAGGTCGACACAGTAATTAAAAAGCTGACGAATAATAAAGCGGCAAGCTTCGACGGAGCTGTCAGCTGAGTTCATCAAGACCGGTGGTGAAGATCAAATGGCGTATGCATTAACTTTAATGCAACATATGGTCTGATGAATGCAGTCTCAACGATCTCAGTGTTCTTTGTTATATCTTCATAAAAGGGGAACCCGCTGTATGCGCGAACTACCGTAGAATAAGTCTCCTTTCAATAGGATACAAAATTCTGTCCCGCGTACTGTGTAAAAAGCTGGAGCCATAAACGAAGGCACTGAGAGGACAGTATCAGTGTGGCATCAAGCCAGAGACGTCGACCAGTGACCAAATTTTCACTCTACGACCTTGGTAACCCAGCAAAGATCGTTGATGATGCTCTCATACTGTCAAAGCGTCGTCAAAATGGCAAAGAACCTCTCCGAGCCCTTTGATACCAATTTAAGTTTTAGGCAAGGTGGTGCTTTATCGTTTGCATTTTCATTTCCTTATGTAGTACATTGTGTGTAAATACGAATAATGGTCGTGCACGATCTATTATAACGAAGTGATGCTACTCGCATATGCTTATGTCATTGACACTATCGGCCCTAATGAACGGCAGGTTCTCGGAGAATGAGAAACACTCACGTCTCATGGGCGTAGCAGTGAACAAAGAAAAGACGAAGTACTTGGTGTCAATTCGCTGACCATCGATACAACTTGGACTGTCTGTGGAGATGGAGATTTTAAACTTCAGTGTTGTAGAAAACTTTGTCTACCTAGAAACAAAGGTAACCATCAACAACAACGTCATCCAGGAGATTAGAGAAATGATCACTCTTGCATACTGCTGTCAATTTGGACTCAGAAAGCAAATTAGAAGTAGGCACTACTTCTCTTGAAGTATGAAGATAAAAATCTAAAAGGGGCTGATATATCCAGTTCTGCAGTATGACACAGAAGCATGGACCCTGCGAACATCGGATACAGCATCTTTTTGCTTGTTTGTACTTTTACTCTAGTAATGCGAATATATTGATTACGCCAAATGAAAGAAGTATAAAATTTGTGACGATATATTTATATTTTTCATTTTCAAATAAGTTTGAGGTAATAGCACCCCCCCCCCCCACGAGCCCCAATACCACTAAGGGAGGGTATTTTTCAACACCCTATATTTCGGACCGGGTGATCCGATATGATATGACATAACATTTAACATTTTCTGAAAGTATGTTTCAAGACCTCTTTAATGGTATGTAACACGTTTCGATCGGACTTATCAGTAAAAACTTTGATATTGCGCGTATAATATTTTGCTCGTGCAGCAGCCACACTGAGGTGGGCTTTCGTCACTTGCGTGGACCTCCGTCCACAGTGATAGGGTTCCAGCCATATATTTAAAAAATTAAAAAGAACGAACTGATCAGGAATATAGGTATATGCTATATGGGGTATATGATGCCTCTTTTAATGCGTTACAAACATTCTGACCATCTTATAACACTATTTCACAAAATGTGTGATGGTAAATATAAAATTGTATTAATAAAAACTTCATTCAGATTTCGGAAGATTTATTGTAGTTGTTTATGGTTTGGCAAATTGTTCGCACAGTTTTATCTCTTAACTCTTGAGAGTAATGTTAAAACTTCAATAATCTACCCTCGTATAGAATTGACTCTTTGAACATGTATCCATGTCAAAGTTTTATACGTCTGTTAGTCTGTCGTACGATGCATTTTAGTTTTCGATTCGTTTTATTTTGTTCATTTTTCAGGAAATTAAATTGCAAACTTTGCATAAAAGCAGCCATAAAGTGCTGAATTGTTGTTGCACTCGAAATACCTGTGTCCGCAACTAACCTATTGTAGTATTGTATTGTAGTGTATGTATTATGTATTGGAGTTAAAACACCTCCGCATATACTTGTACAATAGTTAGCATCGTATTTTGAGTTCAACAGTTTTCAACTCATGTAGTTCTTTGATTAGAGTTCTTCAATAGCTTAGCGGTAGTGCGGGGCATTGTGAGGATCTACTCTAAATTGAATTTTATCGTTTTCCATTAGAGTGCGTTTAGCATTTTAGAATAGGTATTAAATGAATTGGGGTTTTGAAGTACTAAGAGCAAAATAAAATAATAAATAGGGGAGCGGTATGAAGGACTTGGTTATTTTAACACTAAATTTTAACATCGGTGGAACCAAAAATTGTATATTCCTTACACAACCCGAAAAATATATATATATATATGTATTTAATTTATGAGCCATGCCTCACAGATGTGCTGTTTATATATTTATGTATAAATAGGCAAATGCAAAAAATTCACACCCATTTGAACCCTCTTAAACATAAAAAATTCGCTTGAATTTTTGTTGTAAATGTTGGGAAGGGGAGAAGCAACGAATGTAATATTTTTTTTCTAAATCATTGAGTAGGTAAAAATCACCCATATATATCCATGTATGCATATTTTTATGCCATTCACACATAGCGTGAAATGGTATTATCAGTTTGTCTGAAAGTTTGTAACGCATTACAGGAGGCATCGTAGACCTCATAAAGTAAATATATATAATCTTCATAGGCTCTACGAGACGAGTCGATCTAGCCATGTCCGTCTGTCTTTTTGGGTGGGTTGTATAGGTCCTATAAAAAGGTGGGCGGTACACATGCGTTATGTGGGTAAAACCACCATTTATAAGAAACCACGAAACTGATATTGACTTAATTAAAGAAGTTTTTTGTATAAAAATACAAAATAGGACATTGGTCACCCCATCACCCCATCGCCCCAAAAAGCGGGCGAGACGTGCCCATTAGTACATGTACATGAAGCTGCTGGCCATAAAAAGCCACCACTTCGAATTATAAGCTAATATTGATATAAATAAAAAAGTTTTTTCATACAAAACCACAAGAGTAGGCGGTGGGTTTGTATGCGGGCTACCCCAAGAAATGGAGAGTCATGCATAAAATTATGTAAATTATTAATTTGATGAAAAGTTTTTCATACAAAAAGTCAATAGTGGGCGGGGTTTTGTATGGGGGCTACCACAAAAAGTGGGCGGATCCCATCCATTAATGTATATGTGAAGAGTTCGTTCACTAGAAGCTACCATATCAAGTATTAAGTTGATATTAACTACAATAAAAAAGTTTTGCATACAAAAAGTCAAAGGGGTTTGTATGGGGGCTAAAACAAAAACTAGGCGTGGCTGGTCAATCTTGATACTCTATTAAACTGCAATAAAAATAAGTGTATGTGCAAATTTTCAACTGTGTGGATAGCATAAAAATGAGTCCCCCCAAAATGCGCAACAACATACAGACGAACAAACGGACATGGCTAGATATATGCTTTATGGGGTGTACGATGCCTCCTTTAATGCGGTACAAACTTTCAGACAAACTGATAGTACTATTCAAACTCTATGTGAAAAGTATAAAAAGTCGGCTTTTGTTAGTAGCCGCTACCATTTTAGAGCCGACACTAATTGCATTTCGTACCAGTTTTAGAGCTGCTGCTAATGACCGTATGCAGAGCTGGGAATGCTGATTAAAATTGTTTTCCATTAAATTATTTCACATAGCTAAATACTCAAGCACTAATCAGTTCTTTTACTTAAATTAGTTGTATGCTTCAATTACCACTAGATCAACTATTTTTTTCAAATCAATTGAATTTTGATTGAATTTTTCCATTAAAATTTAGAAATAGTTGAAAATTCAAGCTTTAAGTCAATTATTAGTGATACTTGAAGCCGCTCAAGTGCCAGTTTATATTTATTTACTTATTTCCCTTCCATTAATATTTTATTTGGGATATTTCCCTTCCATTAAATATTTAATTGGAATTTTTCACACCAGTAAATATTTAATTGGGATATTTCACTGCCTTTTAAACATATAATTTTTCATAATCTTTCACCACCAGTAAAGTTTCTAGCTAAAAAAACTAATCAGCTTTCCCTGCACTGACCGTATGACACACGAATAATATGAGCAATGTATTTTCTCCCTCATTTTTGTTCCAGCCGATCAAAAAATAGACGAAGCAAAAATTCTACAGGTGCGAGAGGTTGAAATATAATTTCGTCAAAAAGTGAGACGAAAACCAAGTGGACAAAAATTAGGAAAAATAACATATGCATACATACGAGCAACTATGCGAAATATAAGACAACAAAATGACAAAATACCAAAAGTTCGGCAATTATTTCTTCACTCGGTCACACTTTTCACAAAAAGCGCACAATAAAACTAGAAACAAGAAAAAACGTTAACTTCGGTTGAACCGAAGCTCTAATACCATTCACATGAAACTTTAAATAGTATTGTAATACAGAAAAGTGGGGGTTTAAAGAAGGGCTATCCAAAAAGTGAGTGGTACACGACATTAGTTACTGTATCAATTTTTAAGTTGATATTCACTACAATAAAAATGTTTTTCATACAAAAAGTCAAAAGTGGACGGTGAGTTTGTATGGGGGCTACCCCAAAAAGTAGGCGTGGCAGGTCAATCTTGACACTCTATTAAACTGGAATAAAAAGAAGTATACGTGCAAAATTTCAACTGAATAGCATAAAAATTAGTCCCCAAAAAAAAACCAACAATCTACAAACGAACAGACGGACATGGCTAGATCGATTCGTCTCGTCGAGCTGATCAAGAATATATATACGCAAATGGTGAATATACTCAATGCAAGCATTTTTAAAATGCTTTTCTATATTGATTCAATATATTTTAATAGAAACATAAACAAAAGTCAAGCATGAGCTATACGACTCGATGTGAAAAATGTTGCTGTATGCATATATAGCTATCCCCTTCGCACACTTAAAATCCCAAAAATGAAATGGATAATATATGCTCATATTATTCGTGTATCATACGGCCATAAAAAGATTAAGATTTTCATTGTGAAGACACAAAAATCTATGCGAATATAGCAATTTTTTTTTAAATTAATTGGAAAAAATCATGAAGAAGAACGTTAACAAATCAACGAACAGGCCAAACAACGGGGAAAGCCAAATTAATATGCAAAATAAGTGAACAAAATAAAATAGGTATTTTAATTTTTTAAGTAAAATTATCAATTGCAATGTAAAAGTTTTCAACGCCCAGTTTTTGGGATAGCTCCCATACAAACCCACCGCCCACTTTTGACTATTTGTATGAAAAACTTTATTTATTGCAGTCAATATCAATTTAATAATTGATGTGGTAACTTTTAGTGGACGTGTGTTTGACATATACATCAATGGGTGGGACCCGCCCACTGTTTGGGGTAGCCCCATACAAACATACTGCCCACTTTAGAGTTTTTGTACGTACACTTCTTTATTAAAGTCAAGCTTAGGTTGAAATGCAATGTGGTACCTTTTTATGGTCAGCCGCTTAACACACATAGACTAACGGGCGTGGTCCGCTCACTTTTTGGGGTAGCCCCCATACAAACATACTGCCCACTTTTGTGTTTTTATAAGAAAAACTTCTTTATTAAAGTCAATATTAGGTTGAAATGCGATATGATGCCTTTTTATAGACAGCCGCTTAACATAGTACATAGGGTAATTTTCATGACTTTACCACTATGGGTAGCCCCCATACAAACCCATCGTGCAATTTTGTGTCTTTTATGAAAAAATTCTCCATTTAAATCAATATTAATTTGAAATTTGATTTGGTGGATTTTAGTTTACAACCGCTTCATATACATATACAAATGGGCGTGTCCCGCCCATTTTTTGAGGTAATGATATATGAACCCACAGCTCATTTTTATGCTTTTGTATTGTAAACGTTAATATCAACTTGAAATTCGATATGGCGGCATCTTACACATCTACTACATCGCTTCATACACATCGACTAGAGGGCGCCAACTTGTTGCGGTAGCCCCTATTTAAGCACCCAATATTATATTTTACAATACGAGTTAAAATTTCGTGAGAGTGGTATTAGAGCTTCGGTTCAACCGAAGTTAACGTTTTTTCTTGTTTTTTTTTTTAACTTTTTTGAGAATTGTTTCTTTGTTCGTTCGTAATTTTCGTTAAATTGTTTGTAACGATAGCTGGACCATCTGGACTTCTATCAATTTCTCTGTTTGAATTGTTGCCATGGCTACCATAATTAAGAATGAGTTGTACAGCTTCGATTTCGATTTAATTTATTCACTTTGCATGCTAAATACTCCAATTCGTTTGTTTCGTTTGTTCATTTTTCTCGAAATATCCCCTACGGAAACTTGAGCTGCTGCGTACGGAAATTACACTATCTGACTCTCTATATATCAGTTCGCACCTTTTTTGATTATCAATTTTCATTTTGATACTGAGTGTAATGAGTTTTGCAAAACGAAATACTTATCACCCATCGCAACGAAGCACAGCGAATAGACCAGAACAGGTCAAGCAAATTGAATTCGTATTTCGGGGAGGCAATTGAAACTTTTCACCAAATTGCCAGTAATGAAAATGAAAATTTTATAAATGCGTAGTTATGGTTTTTTATTGCTCTTCTGTTAATGCATGTATGTGCTAATATTTAAATAACTAGTTTTTTCATTTGCTTTTGTTAAGGCGTTACTAGCTGTCTGACAAAATGATAATACTATTCACACTACGTATGAAGAGTATAAAAATAAATACAGAAGCAACAACAACAACAACCAAAGAATACAAAAACAGTAAGTTGTCACAGTTGACCGCTTTGTCGTTGTCGCTGTCGCTGTCGCCGTCGCGACGCCTCGCCACCTTTTACTTTACCGTTTTCGTCTTCTTCATCATCACACGAAATTAAAAGATCGTTTGTGCTAAGGGAAGGGATGGTCGCGTTGTGCTAAGGTCACGGGGGTCAAACCAGTGGGCACATCTTTCGAAGAATCAAATAGTAATACATATAAAGATATGTACATATGTATGTATGTAAATATTCATATATGTATGTATGCATGTATGTATGTATGTATGTATGTATGTATGTATGTATGTATGTATGTATGTATGTATGTATGTATGTATGTATGTATGTATGTATATATGTATGTATGTATATATATACATATGTAGATGGAGTTAGATCAAAGCGTTGGCTTATCATGAAGAAATGTGCAGGCAATAGGAAGTATTTGAAATATGCTTCCTTTTTGTAGAAGTAAATAGTAAAAGGTAGTATAATTGTGTATGCCTGTATTTCCATTGATTAAAATATAATTCCATAATATAAAAATGCAGAAAAAACGATAGCAGTGGGTGGAATCAAAGACTCTTCTCATTTGCCCTCTGCTTGGTAACGGTATAATGACGACTGCCACTGGAAATTTTTATACCCTGTATTAAGGACATAATAAGTCTTTGCAAAAATACACGGTTGATCTTAAAAGAACCGAATTTTTGGTTATAAAATAAAACAAGCATGGTATTATGTTTCAAAGCTAATATTTATTCAAAATACGATCCATTTATTTATTCAAAATACGATCCATTTGGAACGCTCAACCAATTTATCCATAGACTTTTTAAACTCGCTTTTTGGAATGTTTTTTAGCACCTGTGTCAAGGCAGCTTGTATGGCTGCAATATCATCGTATGAAAGTCCTTTCATTGTAGTTTTCATTTTTGGAAAGGTAAAATAATCGCATCTTGATAGATCACGAGCGATTTTTTGATCATCATTTAACTGATGTGGAACAAAACGAGCACACACCTTTGTTTTACCCAAATCTTCAGTTATTATTTTGTAGATTGTACAGTAAGATGAATTTAATTCTCCTGGCAGCATTCTCACAGTGAAATTTGCCTCGATAGCGATTATTTCACTTATTTTTTTCCACTAACTCATCACGATTAGTTGCTTCAGGTCGCCCAAGTCTTGGATCAACATTTAAATAATCACGATCGTTTTTAAATTGTGTAAACCACATGTAAGCTTGAGTACGACTCATACAATCATCATCATAAACTTTTTTTTAACAATTCGTAAGTCTCAGCAATTTTTTTACCGTGTTTAAAGCAAAATTTAATATTTGCTCTTTTTTTTTAAGACATAACTACAAAAACTGCTGTTATTACAACGTGTGTCATTGTGTAACCTGCCAAACGATTAGCATGAACTTAGCTGCTTTCGAAATATGAAAAATGTACCTTTCTAACACTGCCAACATTTAACAGATGGCGATTACGTGTTCTATGATTTTTATTAAAAGTTCGGTAATTTTTAGACCAACCTTGTACTTTATGGGGTCTACGATGCCTCCCTTAAATCTGTTACAAACTTTAAGACAAACTGACAATACCATTTCACACTATGTGGGAATGGTATAAAAATGTAAAGCCATTGTGTACGAGGCGTGGGAAACGGTCCCCTTTCCTGCTTTCGTGGTTGCGAAGAAACCTTAATCTTATTAACGTTGACTCAATAAAATTACCAATTATTATTCTCCAAATAAGCGGAAACAATGTGCCAAAACACCAAAGACTGATCTTTACAACAAAAACATTGTTCCTCCAATTTCAACGCGGAGACAGATAAATGATGATTCACAGCACAATGCCTGAATTTTGCACGTATGTATGGAAGAACGTGTATTTATTGAAGAATTTTGAATAGATCAGTTTACACCAATATACATACATACATATGTGTGTACATATATGTATGTATACATATGTACATACATATGTATGTATGTATGAATGTACATACCTACACTTGCTAGAAAAAGTTTGCGTATACACCACAAAAAATGTGATATTTTAACTTAAATCGCAAATATCTCTAGCTAATTTTATGTCTATTAAACCAATCTTTGTTTTATTGTATATTTAATTGATTTTCTTAACTTAATTTTCTTTAATAATACAGGGTGTCTCAAAAGAAAGTTCACACCACCGCCCAGTTTTCACTTTTTGTATGGAAAATGTTTGTATTGTAGTCAATATTAACTTAATAATTGATATGGTAACTTATTTTGGTCGGATGGTTGACCTATACGTTAATGGGTGGGGCCCGCCCAATATTTGGGGTAGCTAACATACAATCCTACTGCCCACTTTTGACTTTTTTTATGAAAACTTCTTTATTAAAGTCAATATTAGGTTGAAATACAATGTGGTGCCATTTTATAGACAGCCGCTTAACATATATAGACACTTTTTGGGGGTAACCCCTATACAAACCCACCGTGCAATTTTGTGTTTTTTATGAACAAAATTTTTCATTTAAATCAATATTAGCTTCATGTACATATACAAATGGGCGTGTCCCGCACACTTTTTGAGGTAGTCCCATATAAATCCACAGCTCACTTTTATGTATTTGTATGGAAAACGTCAATATCAACTAGAAATTCGATATGGCGGCGTTTTACACATCAACTACATCGCTTCATACACATCTACTAGTGGGCGTGAACTGCCCACTTTTTAGGGTAGCCCGAATTTAATACTATTTTACAATATTTCGTATGAATTTCGTATGAATGGTATTAAAGCTTCGGTTCAAGCGAAGTTAACGTTTCTTCTTGTTTTTTAATCAACTGGAGTGCCAAATTAATATTAGTAGCGCCATGGCCAACAAAGGATATCAAATTTGCGCGGATGAGGGAAAAATTATTTTAAAACTATATCTTGAAGGAAAGCCCTATAGAGAAATTGGAGATGTAGTGGGCAGGGCTCAATCATCAATACAAAGAGTACAAACAAACTGCACTTCAACGGGTTCCATACTGCGAGTAGGTACATATGTATGTATGTACATACTACATATGTACATAAGTAAGTATCTCCTACCATATAAAAGTTTTATTCGTTCATATAATGCGTAATTTACAAATTTTCATGTTATTAAACTAATTAACATAACGAAGAGTGATAAAAAGCGCACAACACAATAATAACAATAGTAAATGACTAACTAAATGCGTTGACTGTTTATGCTACAACAACAACAACAACAACAACAACAATAGAAGCAGCAACAATGTCTAAACACTTTTGACTAAATGGCGCGCGCGCGCAATGGCGTTCTATAAAACAATTCGCATTTTAAATTTCATGTTTTCATTTTCAAAATTACAAAAATACTGGCTCTGCCAACCAAATTCTTCAAACCGTTTCCAACTGTTAGCAGACTCTGACGACAAGTATGACGAACAAGACGATACTAATCCAGTCAAAGCAAACCCAACATGTACAGCAGGCGCCTCTTAAACCTAATAAACGTCCTTCCAATCTATGTACAGGGTGTTGGTCAGATTAAAATACTAAATGTAGCTTTTAAAGATGTGGTTCAGAATAATTTCGAACTGAAAGCACTTGCAAATAATGAGGTGAGAGTTCAATCAGCTGATTCTTCTTCTTATAGAAGTACTATAAATATGTTACGCCAAAAAATAACAAAATTCTATACCTTTAAAGCTAAGGAAGATAGAAATTTCAAAAATATTCTTAGGAATATGCACCCTTCAGCTGACGTTGTAGAAATCAAAGCTGAACTCTTAGAACTAGGCCACGTAGTAAATAACGTTTATAACATTCAACAAAGAAGTACAAAAATGCTTCTACCATTATTTTCCATAGAGCTCAAAAGCTCAAAAAGAAAATAACAAGGACATTTATAATATAACCCACCTTCTTCAAACTAAAATCAAGTTCGAACCTCCTCATACTAAACGTACTCTTTCCCAATGTGCTAATTGCCACAAATATGGGCATACAAAAAATTACTGCACAAGAGAATTTTTACCAAATTTGTCGACGTAGGCTACATTCTATAATTTGTGTTTTCTTATTTCTATACATACTTTTGCCCATATTCATCAATGAACATATACATAGCTCCTTACTTGACACCAACAAGGCATTCAGTTCGAGCACGCCAACGTTTTGTATGGAGTGAAGAGTAGTTCTATTTGATGAGGAGGAAGTAGAAAAAAAGTATTCCAGCAACGCTGCAATGGAAGAAGCCACGTTTACAGGTGAAAATCATATTTATATTTATATGCATATTTATATGTAAACATACCAACCAAAATCGATTATAAATCCAATTATGCTGCTGAATTGTTCACTCGACATATCTTTGAAGCGGCTGAATTTGCAATTCAAAATCAATCATTATTGAATCTTCCAGATTTAAATAGGCCACCTTTAAATGCTGAGATGTAGGACTTGGTTAAATTAAGGCGCAGACTTCGTCGTCGCTTTATGCGAAGTCGTAATGAGCGTGATCGTTTGGCATGGAAAAGAGCTGCTGCTGAGTTGAAAAAGTTGCTGTATGTATTACGCAGTGAATTCTTTGATGACATGCTTCGCAATGCTGACCCCAACAATAACTATGGGTTTAACTTATGGAAAGCGACACGTTGCGTAAAGAGGCAACCTTTGAGACACGTGCCTATCAAAGACTTCAACAACTCCTGGTGCCGCACGGATGAAGAGAAAGCTGAGGCATTTGCCGCTGAACACGAAGGACGCTTTACACCTTTCGATCTAGCTGAATTAGATGATGTGCGAGACACCGCTAATTTTCTGGAAGACAGCTGCAGAAATATGCAGAAATACGCCTATCTCTCCGCAAGAGATTCGTCTGCAGATTAAAATGCTTAAGAAATAGAAGACCCCGGGTATGGCGGAATTGATGGCAGAGTGGCAAAGGCGCTTCCTGATACAGCAATAATGTTTTTGGTACTACTCTTCAATACCATGATTCGCATCTACCACTTCCCATCTCAATGGAAGTCGCTGTAATTATAATGATACCGAAACCTGGCAAACCAGAAAACCTTGTTGCTTCTTATAGACCAATTAGTTTACTACCGACTTTCTCAAAAATATTTGAAAGAATTTTTCCTGATCATCAGTTTGGCCTTACCACCATGGGACCCCTGAACAAGTGCACAGAGTTTTCCAACATATTCTTAAGGCCTATGAGAATAAGCAATATAGCTGTGCTGTTTTTCTTGATGTACAGAAAGCTTTTGATAGAGCCTGGATTGAAGGCCTTCTCCTCAAAATTAAACCTATGTTGCCTACATCGCAATTCCTTCTTTTGAAGTTGTATTTGCTTAACCGTTCCTTCACAGTCGAGGTGAAAGATGAGCGCTCAGGGATCCGCCGCATTGCTGCTGGTGTACCACAAGGCAGTGTGCTTGGTCTTGTCTTTTATACTTTGTATACTGCTGATATGCCAGTTCCAGTAAATGAGAACATGCTTCTAGCTACATATGCTGACGATGCGGCCATACTTGCAAACTCAAACTGTCCACACGAAGCTTCATCTAACATTCAAAACTATCTTGAAGATTTTCAACGTTGGGCAAATCGCTGGAATATAAAAGTCAATAGCGAAAAGTCTAGTCACTGTACTTTTTCATTGAGGCAAAGGAACTGCCCGCACGTTTTGCTCAACAATTGGTAATACCTCATGTTGAGCATGTATGCTACTTAGGTTTTAACTTTGAAAGACGTGGCACTTGGCATATTCAAAAAACCACAGCAGTTTTCTACGCTAAACTCAAAAAGTTAAACTGGTTAGTTCGCCCAAGTAGTAAACTCAGCCTCGAAAATAAACTGCTTATTTACAAATCAATCATTATGCCTACCTGGATGTATGGAATACAATTATGGGGCACTGCTGCTGCCACAAATATAAACCGTATACAAGTACTTCAAAACGGTCTTGCGTCAAATAACAGATGCTCCTTGGTATGTGCGCAATAAAATTTTACATCGAGATTTGAAAATACCAACAGTCATGGAACAGTTGAACTTCCACAGCAGCAGATATAATGATCGACTGGATTCTCATGTTAATCATTTAGCAGCGGCTCTGGTCGTTAATACATGTCGTAGACGGCACCAACGATTTCATCCAAATGATATTCAAAATAGGCATTAAGCCTTATTTTTGTTAGTTATGTTAATGTACATACTCTAAGCTAAATGCCTTAATGTCACTTTTTTTTAACATACAAATGTATTATAGTTTTTAAGTAAACTGATCGACATTCACTTAAGATAATAAAAAAAAAAATAAAAAAATAAATCTAATTAATATATTTACTTAATTTATAAATATTCTTTTATAGCAGGTAAAGGCACAAGACAAAGAAGCCGGGAGAGTTGGAGAAACTTACAAATATCGTTGGCAAATTTCTGATAAAAAAAACTGGAGAAATGGTTTCCCAACCCCATCCGTCTCTTTCTCAGCCACAATTGTCAAACCTCCCAGCCCAACTGTACTGGGACAGCTTTTTGGGAAGATTGTCGCCAGCAGGAGCCCGGGATGCAGAGATGGCAATAACAGAGTTGCTACTTGACCACGTTAAGGCGGAAGAATAAATTAAGAAAAAAAAACAACTACATAGTAATAAAATAAATTTAAAACATTTAACTAAAATTAAAGTCAAAAGATATATGGATGCGAATTTTTTATTATTTTTTATTACTGGTTTATTCCGGCAGATTCGTATTGCCAAGGTACGGACGTGGCTACACAGTATCCAAATTCTTTTAAATTATTTCGTATGTATTTCGGATAGTCTTGCAAGCGACCAGTTAAGCCTTGATCAGCAGTAAAAGCATTATTTTCGTATTATTTGCAAATTAGTGGGACTGTACTCTATCAGACTTCTTCGCAGTAAATAATTGTGAAGCAAAAAACACATTGTCCCACCATACACCTAGCACTGAGAATGCCAAATGTATTCTCAATACAGCGCCGAGCTGGATTTAATCGGCAGTTGAAGACTCCTTCTTCGTTTGTCAAATTTCGAGAATCAGACGGTTTCATGATGCACTTGTTCAATGGGAATGCAACACATCCAACAATGCAGTACGGAATTGAAAATGTAAACGAAATATAATATCTCTACTTTATACAATTGTTTTTTATTAAACTCACATATTTAGCATATTTTCCCTTATTATGTCTTTTCCACAAATATTGGTTCACCCAACAATTTCTTCTTCGGCGTTTGTTACTATCATCCTTTACTTCTTCGTGCTGCAGAACAACCTGCTATGGTCACAACAAGGCACTATTAGCATTGACTTTCGTTTATTTGCTTCAAAAGTCTCCATTTCACTTTTGGCTCTTTGAAGTTTCAACTTCAATTTTGTTTGTAAACAAAACTCAGCTGACTAAAGTGTATACAGCAAAAACCAAAATAAAAATATCCTATGTGTGTTATTTTCACCTAAAAAATGCCACATTTAAGCATTTTGCACTATTCTTTTTTACGTTCTACACTGCAATAATAATCAACAATATCGCTATCAAAAAATTTCGTCCATCTCAGTACTAAGTAGAATGGTTTCTTTTTTTTCCGTGTATGGTTATGACACCAAACCCAAAACATCCCAATGAAAGCGGCCAAGTTCGATCAAATGTGAAAGTTTTGCTCAATGTTTTCTTTGACTACAATGGCGGGGCGCATGGTAAGTTATTGCTAGAAGGTCGTGCGGTCAATAGGAATTTTTGGCTTGAAGTTGTGCGCCATTTTCATAAAGCAATACGAAGAAAAGGCCAGTATTTGTGAAAAAAAAAAATTCATAGCATTGCTCACATGCTCACATATCATTGCTTGTTTGTATTTTTTGGTCAAAAACAATAACGTAATTATGCGTCAGCCACCTTATTCACCGGACTGCGACTAATTTAAAATGAAACATCTAAAACAGAATTGTATGTCGCAATCTTTTTTAGGATCCCAAAGGACAATCTCAGACATTTATTTTTTAAAGATAATTTCGTTCAACTATTGGTCGCGACTACGCTGTAGGTGGTTCATTCTGAAGGTTAAATTTTCTATCACTCTTTCCAGCATTGCTACCGGTAGCTCGTGAAATATGCGAATAATTTTGGCTTCCAAATCTGGAATCGTAGCTGGCTTATCGGCGAAGACTTTTGACTTTACATAACCCCAACGAAAAAAATCCAGAGGTGTGATATTACACGATCTAGACGGCCAGTTGACAGGTCCGAAACGCGAAATTAATTAATAATTAATGAATAAAGCCATTGTTTCGCTCGCTGTGTGTGCCGTAGCAAATTCTTACTAAAACGAAATAACGCCGACATCACGGGCTTCAATTTCAGAATACAAAACGTCCGTTATCATGGAAAGTCATTTATCATTTTTAAAGAAATGCGGACCGATGATTCCACCAGCCCATAAGCCACTCCAAACAGTGCATCTTTGTGAATGTAACAGTAGTTTGAGAATCTTTTCGGGTTGCTCATTAGTCCAAATGTGCTTCATCATTGAACAAAATTCGTCACGAAAACAGTGCATCTACATTGAGCTGTTGCAGAGCCCATTGACTGAAGCGCTAGTGCAGCTGCAGTATAGCCGAATAACTGTGTAACAAGTGCGTCGCACGGATCTGAATACATATATATGTGTACACGAGTATATAAAATGCAAGTCGTCTATATGTGATCACCAATTGCAGCTACAAAGAAAACGGAGAAAGTGAAAGTGAATTTGCGTTTTTCAATTGAATAGCTTTGAAGCACATATAGTTCACAACTAGTTTTTAAATATGCTTAACTAAGTTAAGTAATTCGCAAAATTGTGAATTCATCTGATTTTGCTTTACATTATTTATTTGTTTTAAAATTTGTTTCATTTCTTCTTGTGATATTTTATTCTTCTTTGGAAAACGCACAAAAAAATATTATATCTCTGTCCGCTCGGACTTTTCATTGCTTTATATATTTATTAAATCTAACATCCTAAACGTGGGGCGTCAGTTTGTTAGAGCCTACACCTAAAAGTGGGCGTGACACACCACTTGATACTTGTGCGAATCGTCCTTCGATATGAAGCTACAATGTCAGGTTTAAAATTATTTTGTCTGAAATGATAAAGATTTTCATGTAAAATTCCAAAATTGGATGGTGGGTTTTTATGGGAGCTATCCCTATAGATAAATCACATCTATTTCTCTATATTTGAGGCGTTCGTCCATAATAATCCACTAAAAACAATTTTAATTTGACATTTACTGTAATAAGAACGTTTTCATACAAAATACCAGAAGTGGCGGTAAGTTTCTGTGGGGGTTGCCCCTAAAAGTGGGCGGACACGCCGCTTGGTATTTATGTGAAGCGTCCATCTGTAAGAAATCATCATGCAGAGTCTCACGTCAATATTGACTGCATTAAAAACCATACAAAAAGGCAAAAATGGGCGGGTGGTTTGTATGGGGGCTACCCCAAAATGTGGGGATCACACCCATTGATATATATGTGAAGAGTCCTTTCATAAAAAGCCACCATATCACTTTTTAAGATAATGACCGCAGTTCAAAAAAATGTCCATGTGTCGACTTACAACCAAATATCTTAAGAATCAGTCTTCAAACAAGAAAAACTTCAATTGAAGCAAGGCTCTAATACCGTTCACACGGGGGTGAGTTTAAATTGAGGCTACCCCAAAAATTGGGTGGTACACGCCCACTAGTAGATGTGTATGAAGCGATCATCTATAAGTTACCACCATATCGAATATCAAGTTGATATACACGTTTTATACAAATGCATAAAAGTGACTACCTCTAAAAGAGGGTAGCATATACGCGCCGATTTGCATATGTATATGAAGCGGTTGTCTACTAAAATCCACCAAATCGAATTTCAAGCAAATATTCAATTAAATAAATAAGTTTATCATACTAAAACACAATAGTAGGCGGTGGGTTTGTGTGGGCGCTACCCCAAAAAGTTGGCGGGACACGCCCATTAGTCTATTTATGTTAATCGGCTTCCTATAAAAAGGCACCACATCGCAATTCAACCTAATATTGACTAACAAAGAAGTTTTTCATACAAAAACAGAAAAGTAGGCAATAGATTTGTATGGGGGCTACCTCAAAAAGTGGATAACATTTAAAATATTTTTTTGTGCGTTTTCCAAAGAAGAATAAAATATCACAAGAAGAAATGAAACAAATTTTAAAACAAATAAATAATGTAAAGCAAAATCAGATGAATTCACAATTTTGCGAATTACTTAACTTAGTTAAGAATATTTAAAAACTAGTTGTGAATTATATGTGCTTCAAATCTATTCAATTGAAAAACGCAAATTCACTTTCACTTTCTCCGTTTTCTTTGTAGCTGCAATTGGTGATCACCTATAGACGACTTGCATTTTATATACTCGTGTACACATATATGTATTCAGATCCGTGCGACGCACTTGTTACACAGTTATTCGGCTACACTGAAACTGCACTAGCGATTTCCGCAACACCGGTAGTGAAAACTAACTCTCGGCCTAATCTTTAATATTGGCATGGCAGGGACCGAGCGGTACGGGGTCGCATCACATAACACTAGCTAGGGAAAAGAAGTTTGTCATTCGCCAGGTCTAAGAATTTAGCTCATTGCTAGGGAAAATTGGTAAGCTATTCGGATAAAAATTCAACAAACGTTTTTGAATCCTGTACCCAAAGGGATTTAAGATTCAATAAGTTTGTGCGAATATATGTATTCTAAAAGGTGGAAATATAAGAGCTACAGACTTCAAAATTTGAAATTTAGATTCTCCTTGACCATACACATATGCCTTATAATAAATTTTGTGTATGCCACGCCCCCCAACGCCAGCATTGCGTTGCAGTTATATGACTAGTTGCTTATATCATGTTCTTGAAAAATATCTAATAACACTTGTTTACAGCCAAAATGTACATTCGATGCCATTAAATTGTTTTAAGGATATTTTTTTCGAGATATTAAATTTTAAATTTTTTTATTTTATTGTTTCGGAGATAATTTTTAAACCATTTTACACCATATATCGTCCGATTAGGATTTACTCTATCGCCATGCAAAAGTAGAAAACGTCAAATAATGTCCATATTCTTATTCTTCTTGTTTTTCACGTACATATTGAACTTTTATGAAGAAAACATGGTATTTATGACGAAAATCGATGCATAAATACTGATTGATTGAATGAAGGTATCAAAATTAAAAGTTTGCTCTGTTTTGTATTTTTCGCCTATTTATAGCTATTGTATTATGGTGTTTAATTCAATGAATTTAAAATTCTACTTTGACATTGTTGGAAATAACAAATTCGCAAATCCCTTCTTCTTATCGTAACACTGCAATTCGATTTGCTATGAGAGAATTATCTTTACTTTGGGTTCGCAGCTGAAAATCTAGATCAACAATGGACACCAAGTATAATATGTCTTTCTTGTCATATCGATCTCATGGGATGGGCGTCTGGCTCGACAAAGTATGTATTCAGTGATGCATTGTATGATATCAGTATGAAATATTTTCATGAATTAAAACCATTTTTATACCATTCAATGTGAAATGGTATTATCAATTTTTCTGAAAGATTGTAACGCATTGAAGGAGGCATCGTAGACCCCATATACTATAATATAGGTATATGTTTGATCAACTCACCATGACGAGTCAATCGAGGTATGTCTGTCTGCCTGTCTGTCCGTATGAATGTTTTTGCTCATTTTTTGGGGACGAATTTTTATTATTGTGCAACTACTTCTATAAATCGGTCACTTAAACAATGGTGTAAAGTTTATTCATTAACTAAACTAACGTAAAACTAGAAAACGGAAGTTAAGGACACTCAGACCCGTTGGAGAAATATCTCCCACTCCATATACGGCTGCCAAGGAGGTCATTGGGTACACCAGACCTGTGACGAACCCTTGGTATGACGTGGAGTGTCGCCAAGCTACTACAGAGAAAGACTCCGCTTACAAACGAACTCTGCAGTCGGGAGCAACGCGAGCTGTTAGAGAGCGATATAGTAAGAAACGGAGAGAGGAGAAACGCCTTTTCAGACGCAGAAAAAAAGGAACAAGAAAGGCGTGAGCTGGAGGATGTTGAGGTGTTATGTCAAACAAATAAATCTCGAAAGTTTTATCAAAAGGTCAAGCGTCTGACCGAAGGTTTCAAGCCCGGAGTTTCTTTCTGCAAGGACAATAGTGGAAGTCTGGTTACAGATGCACAGGAATCAATGAGACTATGGAGAAGTCACTTCTCTAATCAACTTGGGGGCCATGAAGAGAATAATACCGCCGATAGAGGAGCGTACATAGAACCACCAATCGATGATGGCTCTCTTGTAGAGCAACCGGATTATAACGAAGTCGACTCAGTAATTAAAAAGCTGAATAATAACAAAGCGGCAGGCTCCGACGAGTTGCCAGCTGAGTTATTCAAGACCGGTTTATGCAAAATATGGTCCGATGAATGATGCCCAACGATTTGAATCTCAGTGTTCTTTGCCCTATCTTCAAGAAAGGAGAATAAGTCTCCTTTCAATAGGATACAAAATTCTGTCCCGCGTACTGGAGTCATACACGAATGCACTGATAGGCCAGTATCAGTGTGGCTTCAGACCAAAGAGGCGACCAGTGACCCAATTTTCACTTTACGCCAAATTCTGAAAAAGACCCACGAGTACAATAAAGACACACACCACCTATTTGTCGATTATAAGACTTGGAATCCCAGCAAAGATCGTTCGGCTTTGCATGAAGACGCTATCACAAACCCAAAGCGTCGTCAGAGTATCAAAGAACCTCTCCGAACCTATTTATACCAAGAGAGGTTTCAGGCAGGGTGATGCTTTACCGTGCGACTTTTTTAATCTCCTGATGGAGTACATACTACGCCAATGCCTATACGTAGAACGATCGGGCTCGATCTTCCATAAGGAAGTGATGCTACTCGCATATGCTGATGACATAGACATCATAGGCATCAACGAACGGCGAGTAAGCAGGGCGTTCTCGGAGATTGAAAAACAGTCACGTCTCATGGGCCTAGCGGTGAACGAGGACAAGACGAAGTACTTGATGTCCACTATGGAGAATTTCAACTTCAATGTTGTAGAAACCTTCGACTATCTGGGAACAGAAATTAGCATCGATTACAACGTTAGCCGAGAGATCAGACGAAGAATCACGCTTGCTAATTGCTGCTACTTTGGGTTCAGCAAGCAAATCAGAAGTAGATCCCTCTCTCGAACCACGAAGATAAAAATCTATAAGACACTAAATAATCCCGTTAATGCTGTATGGCGCAGAAGCATGGATACTGACATCAACGGATACAGCGTCTTTAGAAGTGTTCGAGAGAATGATTTTCGTAGGATTTTTGGTCCCCTTAGAGTTGGCGTCGAGTTTAGGACCCGTATGAATCATGAGTTGTATGAGCTGTATGATGAGGTTGACATACTCCAGCGAATTAAATTCCAGTGGCTGCACTGGGCTGGTCACCTCACCCGGATGAACCCCGAAGCTTCAGCACTAAATGTTTACGACGGAAACCTGAACTTGATTGGTGGACAGCGTCAGAGAGGACGCCTGAGCTTAAGATGGCAAGATCAGGTCTATGATGACCTGAAGAAGCTCCGGATTGCCAGCGACTGGCGTCGGCGCGTACTAAACTACATCGAGTGGTGCGCTTTCCTAAGTGCGGCGTTGACCGATAGACGGTTGTAGAGCCACCTAAGTAACTAAGTAAGTATGTAAGTAAGTTTTTCTGAAAGTTTATAACACATTAAAGGAGGCATAGTAGACTCTATAAAGTATATATATTCTTGATCCGCTCGGCGAGACGAGTCGATCTAGACATGAATGTCTATCTGTCTGTTTGTCTGTTTGTCTGTTTGTCTGTTTGTCTGTTTGTCTGTTTGTCTGTCTGGATGTTGTTGCGCATATTTTGGGCACCAATTTTCAAGCTATCAAGTTGAAGTTTTGCACATACACTTCTTTTTATTGCAATTTAATAGAGCATCAAGATTGACCCACCTCGTCCACTTTTTGTGGTAGCCCCAATATAAACCTACCGCCTACTTTTGTGTTTTAATTTTAAGAAATACTTTATTAAAATAAATTTTAGCTTGAAGTTCGATTTGGTGGATTTTAGTGAACAGCCGCTTCATAAACATATACAAATGGACGTGTCCCGCCTATTTTTGAGGTAGACCTTATTTAGACCCATCTCCACCCTGTGAATTGTATTAGAGCTTCGGTTCAACCGAAGTTAACGTTTTTTCTTGTTATTTATATTGTTGGGATTGATTGTAAAATGTAATTGAGTGTTCGTCATGCTAATTTAGAGTCGAATTTATTAAATTAAAAACAAAACAAGTAAAAATACCGCATTTTATACTTTAATGAAATAATTGATATATAGTATGTCCGAGTATATAGTACAAGAATATAAAAAAAAAGTTTGAAGAAAATTTTCTCTCTGACTCGGAACCGACTTGAAAACCCATCTTTTCGTCTACGAGGCGCATACTCTACCACACAACCATCTCGCTATTCAAAACTCGAATAACCAAATGCGTACATTATATGTTCACATCTGCATTCCATTATAATACATACTTCCATGCCTACGGAATTTTCACAGAAAAATATATCAAAATTTGCCCAATCCCACAAAGTATTACCGCTCCAAATATGAGCACGAAAATTTTGTTTCAATTTTGGACTAACTCGCAAAATGTACTTTTCAAAATTTATATTAGCATTCATTGAAAGAGCTTTCCAACGAGCTATTACATGTTGAAAAATTGAAAAATATTAATTCGTTTGGCCACAGTAGTCAATTGTAATTTGAGCTTCTTTGAGGTTTCCCCGTCAAAATTTGCCAATTTGAAATTAACTATTTCATTAACAAGTCAAAAATTTTAAAATTTGCCAATTGTCATTGGCAGACTCAAACAATAATATTCATGAATTCTACAAATATATTTTAGCGCATTAAAAACTTTAAATAACAATAGAGCTAAAAACATCAGCGAATCGAATTGATGCAAGTTAAACTAAACTAAATGGGGGAGCAATGAAAATGGCATGGTACAAAGTGTGGCAATAAAACAGGGTGGACTTCATAGTGTCTTCTCTTACTCTGACGTTCGACCGGAAGTCGAACTTCTGACAACATAGACGCCATTACAATAGCAATAGCAACAACTCAAGCAACAATAAGTCTACAATGGCTTTTTAAGCAAAGTTAATGGAAGCACGTAGCAACGTTGTAAAATACAATTTAGCTACTGCAGAAGCGATTCGTTTGCTTCTTTCTATCTGAAATATCGAATGGACGAGCAGCCGGAGCACTCGACTTGACTGACGACGCGACGTTGTTCCTAGTGGCTGGTGAAGCACACTCTATTGTACAAGGACCAAAGCCAAATAGACGCCGTCGTCGACGACGATGTCGGCGACGTTTTCATCTATTTCAGCTTTTTACATTTTTAATGAAATTATTTTCAACAATTTATAATTGCTACGCACATTCAACAGCGATAGTAGTAGCACCATAGAGTGGAAGTGGAAGTGGAAGGACTAGAAGCTGTACTCAGTGTACCACGATGGTCCTCCATAGTCATAGTTGAAGAGGTCGATGCAACTCATCATGACGCCTTTTGCGTTCCTTAAATGTGCTCAAGGGAGAATTTTATTTGCAACAAATTATATGCTTACATTTTCGTATAGATATTTTCATGCCTAAACGAATAATTTAGATGAGTAGGCGAGCATTATGAGTGAGGTATATTAAATCCATGATACTTTTGGAGAAAAACCGAAACCAAAATCGGAGTCAAACTGAGAAATATTGAAAATGCATAGAAAAAATATCAAATATTAAAATAAACGAAGATTGATAAAATTAAACAAAACGGATGGCAGAAGATATTTAAGATAGCCGAAAGAATATTCCAAAAAACTCGAACAGTTAACGAATATTTCGCCATTACGAAAAGTAAGCGAAAAATACAAAAACTAGAATTTGAAGACTGAAGTTCTATATGAAACGTGAAAAATTCGATTTTATAAATCATTTAGATTTGTCAAGATTAGCTATAGTCGTAGTCGTATTAAGACCAGATAAAGCCAGATGGTCTGGTACAACGAATTTGAAGAGCATGTCAGAAGAACAATGTCTAAATAGTACTAATACATATTTTTAGAAGTTATTGCGAGATTTGTTTCGATTTCTGTCTGTGTCTCTACACGAAAAACGAACAAAGTTGCAGCTGAGGTTATACTTACAAAAAGCAGTCGAACAGTTTTCCGACAAACTTTTATTGATCGCGTGACCCAGTGTAATATACAAATGACGGACTAGGATATATCAACAATAATTTCGCGTAAACTTTCAAATATTTTGAGTTTTCTACTACAGACGGTATGCAGATTTTCATATAGGTGAGTCCGAAAGTAAACTATAGTAGAAAGTATGGGTCTTCCAAGATGAGCGAACAGCTGTGGAACAGAAACTCCATATGACAGAGTCTGTTAGAGGGGCTTCCTCGGAAATATTGCTATGAAACCAAAAAAAAAAAAAAAAAATTATAAGAAAAAACGTTAACTTCGGTTGAACCGAAGCTCTAATAACATTCACACGAAACTTTAAATAGTATTGTAATACATAAAAGTGAGGGTTTAAATAGGGGGTGGTACACTGTCACTAGTAGATGTGTATGAAGCGATGTAGTAGATGTGTAAGATGCCGCCATATCGAATTTCAAGTTGATATTGACGTTTTCCATACAAATGCATAAAAGTGAACTGTGGGTTTATATGGGACTACCTCAAAAAGTGGGCGGGACACGCCCCTTTGTATATGTATATGAAGCGGTTGTCCATTAAAATCCACAAAATCAAATTACAAGCTAATATGTGTCTAAATGAAGGATTTTTTCATAAAAAAACACAAAATTGCACGGTGGGTTTGTATGGGGGCTACCGCAAAAAGAGAGCGTGCCACGCCCAATTGTCTATGTGTGTTAAGCGGCTGTCTCTCAAAAGGCACCATATCGCATTTCAACCTAATATTGACTTTAATAAAAAAGTTTTTCTTACAAAAAGTCAAAAGTGGACCATAGGTTTGTATGGGAGCTACCCCAAATAGTGGGCGGGCCACGCCCGTTAGTCTATGTATGTTTAGCGGCTGACCATAAAAAGGCACCACATTGCATTTCAACCTAATATTGACTTCAATAAAGAAGATTTCTTACAAAAATTCACAAGTGGTAAAAATTGGTCCCCAAAAAATGCTTAACAACATACAGACGGGCAGACGGACATGGCTAGATCGATTCGTCTCGTCGAGCTGATCAAGAGTATATATACTTTATGGGGTCTACGATGGCTCATTTAATGCGTTACAAACTTTCAGACAAAGTGATAATACCATTTCATATCAGATACATTGAAATGATAATATTTCGATAGATAAATATCTAAAATATTTAAGAGACTTTGTACCCTATATGAGGGCCGTCGAGTGAAAATCTGGGTCCGGCTTTAAAAAATGGAAATATGAAAAGCATTTATTTATTTTGTGGCAATTTTTGAACAAAATCAATTATTTTTAAAATAATAGCATAGGCCTGCGATGGTTTTTCCTTTACAAAACTGAGTAGTGATTTCGGTAGATATTAAGTAGTAAAATCCATACAAAAATTTACCAATAAATTCTATAAAAAATTCGTACATTTTCCGAGATAATGGTACATTTGTGTTTTTCGATTTATGTTTTTATTTAAACAAGCGCCCAGAGTGAACAGAAAGTCTAACCATAGATATATTTAGGTATCGTTATAAAGGTTTAAATTGTGCGTCTAACGGTACTAACTTTCGATGGAATGATAAATGGCTGAGTTAGTTCATACTTTCATACCTTTTTCACTCTTTTGTAGTGTAACATATATTTACTTCATAGTAGTTCAGTTCAAAAAAATTAAGTAAAAATGTTATGATAGAAAGAAGGAGGAACTTGAACTTTTATTTAGGGGTCGATCAATTATTACTTAACTGAATTTTTTGCATTTCTTGAAATTTATACTCTTCAACCGCCTATCTGCCCCCCCCCCCCTCATAGTAACATAACACCCAAAATATTGTGCAAATTCATAAAAATTTTATTTTCCACAAAAAAACGTCGATCAACCGATACAAAAAGAAATAATAACAAGTACAATTTTTGATCCAAATGCAATTTATTTTTTATGGGTCCATGGAGATTGGATCAAGCCTTATGTCTGTTATGACAGGGTAACATGACAGGAAACCATTTTTCTCATACAATTTTTCCAGTACGTGAGAATATTTGTTCCCCCATCAATGTTAGCTTTTCCTCACTGAATTTTATATACTTCACGAACATGATGCAACATAGATTTGTACGATCTTCGATAAACTATTACAAATCGATTTAATAATCGATAATGTCGATAATAATTGTGGTTCGAAGTTGCTAATTATACCATTAACACATAGCGTGAAATGGTATTATCAGTTTGTCTGAAAGTTTGTAACGCATTAAAAGAGCCATCGTAGATCCCATAAAGTATATATATTCTTGATCAGCTCGACGAGACGAATCGATCTAGCCATGTCCGTCTGCCCGTCTGTATGTTGTTAAGCATTTTTTGGGGACCAATTTTTATGCTATCCAGTTGAAATTTTGCACATATACTTCTTTTTATTGTAGTTTAATAGAGTATCAAGATTGACCTGCCACGCCCACTATTTGGGGTAGCTCCATACAAACCTACTGCCCACATTTGACTTTTTGTAAGAAAACTACTTTATTAAAGTCAATATTAGGTAGAAATGCGATATGGTGCCTTTTGAGAGACAGCCGTTTAACATACATAGACAATTGGGCGTGGCACGCCCTCTTTTTGCGGTAGCCCCCATACAAACCCAACGTGCAATTTTGTGTTTTTTATGAAAAAATCCTTCATTTTGATCAATATTAGCTTGCAATTTGATTTTGTGGATTTTAATGGACAACCACTTCAAATACATATACAAAGGGGCGTGTCCCGCCCACTTTTGAGGTAGTCCCATATAAACCCACAGTTCACTTTTATGCATTTGTATGGAAAACGTCAATATCAACTTGAAATTCGATATGGCGGCATCTTACTTCAAATTTGTAATGTGGCACTATTCAATATAGTCACGTGGGTAATCCTGTGAAATTTCGTAGCGATTGAAATTTTTTTTTGATTTGTTAGATTTTCCTTCTATTTTTTTTTTTTTGTTTCAATAAGAAGGACCATGTGGAAGGTGGGAAAGGAAAGGGCCGCATACAACGTCGGTAGTAATATAAAAAAAAGACTTTTTCTTTATAAATGAATTTAGCTTGAACCGTTTCGACCTTATTTAAAAACCGGTTACTGAACCGAACCAGCGATTCGAAGGTGCCACGAACCCCTGTACCGAACTGCTTCCACTTTTTTAGTGGTTTGCTGCCCTGCTTTAAAATAAATAAATACATACATTGATTTTATAGCAAAATAAAATGTTAATTTTTTCTTCTTTCTACTACAAGATTTTAATTTTTTTTCCGAACTTGTTACATTTTGTTGAAAAATGGAAGTCAAATGAGAAAAATTAATGAAATTCGTTAAAAAAATTACATGAAATTTTAATTTTTATCAGTTATAATTCAGTATTATTTTAAAAACAATTGCTGTAATGAAACTTACTTTGTTATTTTTATAAGTACATGCAGTACTTATAAAAACTCTGTCAGTTTCACTCTGTCGCATCGGTTGTGTGGCTTTTTCGCAGCGTCTTTTCAAATTACAAAATATATATATATATATATATATATATATTTTTAAAAATTAAAATATTCAAACAAAACAATGAAGAATTATCTTATTATACTGTTGCTGGTGCTGCCAACTATAATCTGCACATTTAATGCACCGAAACATGCGGTCTACGCTGCCGAATCTGTCGAAGACGATGTCATTGATGCTGATGTTGAGGATGGTGCTGTGACTGGTGAAGATGCTGAGACTGATGAAGACACAGACGGTTCATCGTCTACATCACCCTATGCCGATACATATCTACTATTCACCCAAGCCACTTTACACCGCCGGTCAACAATTGGATTTACCTGGTGGCAAATCAGTTGAATTTCTGATCGGTTTCACCAACAAGGGTCCGGAAGAGTTTGTTATCGAAACGGTTGGGGCTTCGTTCCGTTATCCCATGGATTTCAACTATTTCATACAGAACTTCTCCGCTGTTGCATATAATCGTGAGATTAAGCCCGGTCTAGAGTCTACGGTTTCGTGCTCATTTCTGCCATCCGATCAATTTGCTGGACGTCCATTCGGTTTGAATATTGCGCTTAGCTATCGCGATGCCAATGGCATTCACTACAATGAGGCTGTCTTCAATGAAACTGTGCTTATTTCCGAAGTCGATGAGGGTTTGGATGGTGAAACTTTCTTCCTGTATGTGTTGCTTGCTGGCATTGTTGTGCTGCTACTGGTCATCGGTCAACTGTATCTGTTGGGCTCATCGGGCAAGAGGAAGCGTTCTTCTTCCAAGAAAACAAACGAAACTTTTACTGCCAACGGTAGCACCATCGATTATGATTGGGTGCTACAGGAGACGTTGCGCGCGTTGCAGAAATCACCACCAAAATCTAAGACGCCAAAAACTTCACCAAAGCCCGGCAAGCAGAGCAGTCCTAAGGTTAGCCAGAGCCCTAAGCAGCGAAAGTTGAAGCGTTCTGCTGGAGATGATTAAGCAAAGACTACCAATACTATTGCGTTATCTGTCGCCTCAGTGGGATGGTCCATTGCATCAACATCCACACCAAACCACACACGCATATAAGACATGTACACGCGCCGCATTTACACACCATCCACAAACACAACACACACACACACACACACAACCGCAAAGACATGCAAGCATAATTAGATTTTTATGCTTGTGGCTAGGTGTGCTTTTTTTATAGATTTTTTTTCTTTTTTGGAAAAAACTATTTAGAGATTGATTGCTTAGTTCATATGTAACGATTGAATAAAAACTTTTATACTCCACCACGTTCCATGCGCTCGTTGCTAACTATTTTTTACAAAGTTTCCTGCAGCATCTCTTATATCAGTTTCTGTCAATGTTTCGAATTTCCATAAGATTTCCATCTCAGTTTCTTACATTTTCTTTTTATAGAAAAATAATAAATCAAAATACGTCGATTTAGTTGGACCCGAAGCTTGAATACAATCGCACGGGGCTCAAAATTGTCTTCTTAGCAGCTATAACGAAAAAAAATATTTGTAAAACCTAAGAACCTGAACATGGATGGTAAGTTTGTGTATGGAGTATACACCTAAAAGTTAGCGGGACACGCGTCCGTTCATAAGAAGCCAACATATCAAATTTCAAATTAATATTGCCTGTAACGAAAATATTGCCTGTAAACGTAAAAAATGGCAATTCAATTATGAATACTCTATTTGACTGTAATAAAATAAGTCTAAGTTGTAGCTTACAGCTGTATATCTTAAAATTGTATACTCAAAAACTGCGCAAGGACTACCAGACGAACGGACAGACAGACTGACGGACATGGCTTGATCGATCGACGAGCTGACCAAAAATATACATACTAAAGCATTACAAAAATGCATAAAGAGAGAGAGTATCTTTTTTCACTATAACGCCAACTAAAATTAAAGGAACCGATATGAACAAAAAAGGCAAACAGATTGGCGTGCTACGCCATGGTTTCAAACACAAAGTGAGAAAGTGCATCCAACAAATGCTCTGTTTGCTTCGTACATTGTCTATGCATTTGGTTTTATCGTTTGGTCGCATCGTAATACACAATGTGTTTAAACTTGATTTGTTTGTTTGCAAGATGTTTTAAACAACCAAGCGTGTGTGTTTGCACAATGGTCTAATACATACGTTATGGAGTGCTTTTAATGCGTTACAAACTGTCTGACAAGCTGATACTACCGTTTCACACTAAGTGTGAATGGTATAAGAATGATTCCCGATTTACTGGACTTTTAAAATAGCACAGGCTCGGGATAAATTACCACACAAACGCTCCCCTCTCCCTCTCGACGGGCCTGCCCTGTATTTATATGGTAAAAGTGTTTAGTAAGTTGTAAGTCTACACTCTTTAGTAGAGCTTATAAATCATATATACTCATATATATTCTTGATCAGCATCAAAAGTTGAGTCGATATAGACATATCTGCCTGACAGCCCGTAAGAACGACGAGATCTCGAAGATGGTAAGAGAAAGACTATTCATATTTAGACACTCCTGATAAGGTATATGAACATAAGGTATATGAACGTGCCAGCCACACTACAAAAGGCAGCCTTCATACATACCTGTCCCCCAAACTTCGGAGTATTTATTGTTAAATAAGCTAGAAGGTCTAAATGTATATGTCTTAGGGCAATCTTAATAAAATATCCTACAATACATAGACACAGATTGCATCAGTATAGAATATAATAGCTACATATATAAATTTCTAGTTCCAATCAAGACATGGTATCTCGAAGTCAAACACACTCGACTGCAGCATTCATGCATCTTGTTTATACGCTAGATATACCCTAATATTTAAAAAAAAAAAATAAGGAATTTGGAAAAGTGCAGTGTGCATTCTCAACGGAATTGCCGCAACCATAACATTGCCAACTTACACTGGTCCAGTCCATTAGTTGGTCCAAGGTTAAGCGGTCCGCGCCAACGGCAACTCACGCAACGCTCCGCTTTAATGAAACTTTGAACCAAGTTTCGAGTCAAGCAACAAAACAAAAATCCGGCAGCACTATTTTTTTGTATATGTAAATATATATCAAAAACACGAGATACGGAATGAAAGGAAAAGAAATTTAATTAACATAAATTAATAACTTCATGAGCTGCATGAAATAATTATGTAACTTGTTAATTAGCAACTTTTATGCCGACTTCGGTGCTTAAGTATTCAAGGCTATAAATAAAATTTGCAATGTGAATAGCAATGAAACCGAACCAAGCCGAAAATTGAAAAGAGTTGACCAAGGCCGCTTGAAGTGCCGAATGAAATTTAAGTCAAATTTAATAAAGTCACAGTTAGAACAGGAAATTACGGAAATATATAGTAGTAGTAATATGTTAGAATGGCACATTGTTGCTGCTCCCACGTTTAGGAGTAGCAATGACAGCTTTCACGTCGGCACATGCCCACCCAGTGATCGAGCTTTTTACAGTATTCTTGACATTTCGGATAGTGTGGATGATACCGCGAGAGCTCCTTACACAGCGCTCGATCCATTGCAATGGCGCGCGATTTGATCGAAGCGATGCCCAGTTTTTCGGTAATAGTTTCCTGCGTCCTACTAACTTTGTCATCATCATCATCATCATTATCATTGTCGTTGTCATCGTCATCATTATCGTCATCATCATCATCATCAGCATCAGCATTGTCAGCATGATTTAAAGCAGCCTCATGTGCCCGATCTGCACCGATTTCTTCATGCGAATCTAATGCCAAATTCTTTGACGAGTTGTCATCATCATCTACATCTGGATCTTCCTCACGTCGGATTCGACCGGCACTGCAACTGCAGATCAGTCCGAGCAGCACAAGCAGCAACCACACTTGCAATTTTCTCATTACTTCTCGAGATTTTCGATTTTTTCGAATATGGTTTATTTTGTATTATTTGAGTATCGCTACCAGACGCTTCAAACTCTTTGGTTAAACTAAGTTTAAATTTTATTTTTATGAACTAATATGGCACTCTATCGCAATGCGAGCTAAGTTGCGTCGTCGTCGATTCGTCTGTGAGTTCTTATCGGTTCAATGTCAAATTTAATCAGTGTAGTTGGGTTAAAAAAATGAACACATTTATATATTTAGAGAGAAAAAATATATATTTTAATCGAAATTTGCTTAGAATGTAGTTCAACAATGTAATTAGTATAATATTAAACCACACATAAGAGCTAAACTACGTTTTATTGCGTTACAATGTGCTGCTCTATTTGTATACCCTTAGCACATTGTTTTTTCACATTTTTTTTCTTTTTTTTTTTTTTTAAATTTATGTTTTATTAACAATAGGAATTCAGATAACTAATAAAATAGCAGACTTTTAATTAGAACTAGTATACTTATACGAACGAGCAATATTGATGTGAGGAGTATAAATGCAGATTAATTGATGTATTTATTATGTACGTATAATCAATCTATTCGAACAAATCATTAGGCTTATAACGCTTAAGACGTCGCACTAGACCAGTAGAACGAGGCATATCCAGACGGTAAGAGTATTGAATTTTTGTAGGTTTTAAAATTTTTTATTTAAACAATAATATTACGTGATACTTTAGTACATAATGTAAGCTATTTTTCGACATAGTCACCAATCCTCTCTATACAGGGGGTATCAATTTGTTGATGGCTTCCTCGAAGTAGTTTCCCGCCAACCCCTTGGGACCCACCTCGCGGACAGTTTCCGATATCCGAGGGTTTCTGTGATTGTTTCGTGTACTAGAGATCTGGAGATTTGCAGAAACATTGCAGAAAGTTCATCCACAGTCAATCTGCGATCGTCATGGAGCGCATTTTCGATTTTTTACACAATTTCGCCAGTCATAGTTGAAGGTCTTCCGCTCTTCTGATCGTAATGCACAGACGTACGACTCGCGACACCACTTGTACACACACGTACGATTCATAGCTTTATCACCATATGCAGTTTTCTCCTCATTATAAATCTCAAATGGATGTTTTCCCTTCCAAACGAGATAACGGATGACGCCGCGTATTTCGCACTTGGCGGGAGACTGAATTAACATTGTTCACGAAACGCGTTGTTGTCGCGTCCACAGGGGAGAAGTCAGGCAATGCCAATATGACGAAAATAAAATCCCTCCGGCCGTGAGAGCCTCAGTACACTTACTTTCTGGTTATGCCTCGTATTTAAAAGAGAAGACGCTTCTTCATTTACATGCTGTTGCAGCCGGATTTGGTGTTTTCTTGCCCGATTTTTTTTATAGAGTGCTCGACATTTTCCATGTTCGAAATACCCCCATGGTATGAACATTGCCTTTAAAACAATATTTCGAAATCTTTTAATAGTTTGTATATTGTTGAATTTAGCGTAACCCCACAACCCTATATGCCCAAACTGGTTACAGAATCCTCTCATAAATAGCAATTTTATTCTGTATTGACAATACTGATGTACGGCCAATCAAAAATTTTAATGTTTGAAACTTTAGATCAAGCTCTTTGCGTTTTATTTTGAAGTGTTCCTTCCAGAGTAGCTTCGCATCCAGAGTCATGCCAAGATATTTGGCGGTATTTGTGAACGCAATTTGTATTGCATCAATGTATAGTGGAAGGTATCGTACAGATTCGTTGGTAAAGTACACATGCACGGATTTTGAATGGTTCAGTTCAATATTTTGTCCATTCATGGATCGTAGTTACAGATACTTGAAGCTTATTTTTGCTTATCTGCTCATTTTCGCCAGCAGCACAGCACATGACGGTCGCTTAATTACATATTAGAATCGATTCCAACCATAGAAATGAAAAATATAAGTATATCATCACAAAATTAATATCAGAAGTTTTTGAGTTGCAAGTAGGCTTTCGTCAAGAGGTTTTTTTATTTGATATCAGTCATTCTCTCTCTCTGAAACGAAACAAAGTCAGACGTTTTACGAGAAACGTTCAGTGGAAAAAAGAAATATTGGGAAAAATTTTTGGCTCGCTTAGATATTTAAAAAAATTTATTACAAAAATATGGTTGACCTGCATCGCGAACGTTCAGCTAGCCCAACACACGCTCCGGCACCCGCAGCCCATATGCCGGCACGCGTTGCTCCGGTACCACCACCACCACCACCGGCACCGGTAGCTGCTGCACCCACCGCTATGGGTGCACCACAGCAGCCTCCTTCGATGTTTCAGCAAATGGCCGCTACCGCTGGTGGTGTCGCCGTAGGGTCTGCAGTGGGACACGCTGTCGGAGATGGTCTAACCGGGCTTTTCAGCGGCTCCGGCGATAAGGAAGTTGTAGCCGCACCAGCTGCAGCTCAAGACGCTCCAGCTCAGCAACAATACTTTAGCGGTGCAGGCGCTGAGCCACAAGGTGCTTGCGCTTGGGAGATTAAGCAATTCTTGCAATGCGCTCAGGGACAGGCTGATCTAAAGCTCTGCGAAGGCTTCAACGAAGCACTGCGACAGTGCAAGACGCAACAAAATATGCAATAAAGTCTTCCTACGTAAGACAATTGATCGGCGCTGTAGGCGTGGCGTGGCGTGGCGAGGCGAGGCGAGGGCGACTGGCAGTTTAAACTATGAATCAATAACGAATGCAGCAAAATTTATAACTAAAACAGACAAATTTCAAGGATGGACGTACTATATGCAGACACTCCGATATGAGCATATTTACACTAACTAATGATAGTTAAATGATGAAAAGTAAGCATGCAATGTACGCAATCTGCATTCAATTTAATTAAGTGATGCGTTCATTGCATATTTTGCTTATTAAAATTTATTTTTGATTCATTCAATAAGAAACGTTACACAAGATTATGTTAATTATGGATACAACTACATTTTTATTTGTTAAATATAGAAATTGTTAGGCACACTCTACATAGAAATTTTAACAGAGAAGTTAAATAAAGTGCTTGGATAAAACTTTATATAAACTCTATACCTTGCTTAAGGCTTCTTATATGAACCATAGATGTGTGTGGGGCTGTATTTTTAAGTGGTCCGTTCTGGGCATATGCGAGACATTTCAATAGAATTGGAAAAAAATTACAATAAATTAATTTCAAAATAAAAACAAAATTTTCATTTCAAAACTTAAAAGTGGGGCCATATTTGTATAGCGGCTACACCTTAAAATGCTCTTTCAATACACTTTATCTGTAGACTGAAAAGGACAGTCTAAATATTCATACTTGAAATCTCTATCTCTTCTAGTCTACCAGATATTTTCGTTCAAGGAGACTGTCGAACGGAAGGACTCTATAAACTTGTCTTCTCATGCTGATGAAGAATATACTCGTATATACATAATGTGATCTACCTCTTCTCCTTCTGCCTGTTAAAAAGACTACCACATAATTAATATTCACTTTTACCTTAGGTACCGGGTATAAAAAATATACATTTTGTTTTTGTATAATAAATAAATATCAATTTATGGCAATAAATTTGCGAGATTAAATAAAAAAATTTTTTTTTGTGGCGATTTGTACATACATATTTTACTAGCTGATACCCGGCGAGTTTCTGGCGTTTCACCTGCCTCTCCTTCTTACTGCCACTACTTCCCCATGCCCCATGCCCCCTTACCCAACCACTCATTCCCCAACTCCTTCCAATTTGGCTATATTTAAATAAATTATGTTTATTTTAATTGTTCAAAACTTCTCTGTTTACTATATTTACATGTAATATTATTATTTTGTACCAAAATATATTGTCGTTCAAGAGTTCCAATCCGAGAAAAGCCAACATATAACTGCCCATGGGAAAAACACTACTTTCTCAGGTCAATGCCTACCAGAGGGAATGTTTGGCCCTGGGAAAAGGCCGCCACGATTATTGTCTCCCGCAACTCCTTTATAAGCAGTTTTTCGTCAGCTAGTCTCCCTAGCACGTCTTGCTGAGGTAATTGCTCATTGGCTGTCAAGTCGCTGCGAATGTTCGTTGCTAGATTCCCTATCACGTAATTCTGACATATTCTGTCTATGATTAGCCAGTCGCTGAGACCTTTCGGTGCTAGACTCTCTAGCACGCGCTTGCGATCTGTATTCTCTTTCACTCGCAAGGCGCTGTGCATGCTCAGAGGAAGTCTCTCCCATTCGGCGTACTATAGCCGCTCTTTTCAGGGATGAACCTTTTATGGAAACAATAAGACAGAAAGTAGCTCTAAAAAGAACTTTTTAAGGAAACAATAAAATAGATAGAAGTTCTGAAAAGAACTTATTATATGAAAACTATAAAGAAAAAAAAGTAGTTCTGATAAGAACTTTTTATTAAAACAATGTCGTAAGTGTGCGTATCACGTTTTGAAAATTCCAATTTCGTCAACGTCCACTGCGTAAGGAACCGACCGATGCGACGCCATTGCACGCCGTCGCGTTGTCCGCGTATTTGATATTTTAAATTATCTCTTACTTTCGTTCTTTCTCTTTAATTACGCACACATGGATATATGAGACAAACACATGAACGCTATACAATCTGTTGCTTTCAGCTTTACATCATGTTTTAATTATCGTACAAACTATTTTACATTTCATTTCTATTTACATTTATTCATTACATTTATGTGTATATCGTCATATATTATTCACAAATAACGTGGCTTTCTATTGGTAAAAGAATTTTCAAATTCGGTTCAGTAGATCCAGAGATTACCCCCTACAATGCCACACTATTTCTTGACAAACGAGGAAAAACTCAGAACGATGATGGTATCCCAATCCTATTTCACAGACATAGAAGAGCGAGAACAAAAGCCAAAAATATAAGCCATTTAAAAACAGCTAGCAAATCACGATTTGACCCAACAATATCGAACAGAGATAAAAAATAATGAGCCAACATCCGTACCAGGCTTTGGTAGTTGACTGCACAATATTGATAATTAACACACATAGTGTGAGAGGGATGGGGTCGTTTGCAGAAGTGGAAAGTTCTTTGGCCGTTTCTCTTGGGAGCGATCAAATTACGATTCTTTTGCAAACGGCTCAAGCAGCTCACAAAAGTCCAATAGGACTCGTATCCCCTGGGTAAGCCACGGAATCTCTGTGGTGAGCAAATTGTGAGAAGGCAAACACTCCCCTTAATTAGGACCCGTATGAACCACGAGCTGTATGAGCTGTATGATGAGGTTGACATAGTCCAGCGCATTAAATTCCAGCGGCTGCACTGAGCTAGTCACCTCATCCGGATGAACCCCGAAGCTCCAGCACTAAAGGTTTACGACGGAAACCTGAACTTGATTGGTGGACGGTGTCAGAGAGGACGTCCGAGCTTAAGATGGCAAGATCAGGTCTATGATGACCTGAAGAAGCTCCGGATTGCCTGCGACTGGCGCCGACGCGCACTAAGCTACACCGAATGGAGCGCTTTCCTACGTGCGGCCTTGACCGATAGACGGTTGTAGAGCCACCTAAGTAAGTAAGTAAGTAAACATAGTGTGAAATGATATTATCAGTTTGTGTGAAACTTTGTAACGCTTTAAAAAAGGCATTGTAGACCCCATATTCTTGATCAGCTTGACGAGACGAGTCGATCTAGCTATATCTGTCCGTCGCACCTAGCGCTATTTCTTTTGAAGGAAAGGTTCTATCGATTACACCGACCAGACTATGAAGTGCGCCTACCGTTGATTTACCCTTAATATAGGTGAATTGGTGTTCATGAAGGGGGTGTGAAATGCTGATTGATTGCCTAATATAGTGATCAATAAGACGTTCAATTGTCTTGAGAAGGAAGGAGGTAAGACTAATGGGTCTATAAGATTTGGCCAGTTCTATGGGTCTATTACCCAGCTATGGGATAAAAACGACGTACACCTTCCTCCCGACCGAGGTATATAATCCAAGTTGAGACTGGCCCTCATGGGAAGTAGTAATGGGTCGATTAAGACAATCAAGACGATCAAGTTCTGAAGCAGAGCCGGAAAGATGCCATCTCCCCCTGAGGACTTAAATGGCTGAAAGGACATGATCGCCAATCGAACTTTGTCCTTGTCAAGAATGATAGGCTGAAATTCCATCTATTTATTTTATGTCTGTCTATAATGGGAGAGTTCAACGATATTTGATGAAGTATAGACCCAGGAAAATGTACTTGGAGCAGGTGTTCCTGTTCACTATTGTTATAAAGACCGTTCTCTTTCGGCAAGAGTTCGATGTCATTACGTCTGTTCTTTGTGAAAACCTTATGGAGATGGACCGCTTCCGGTAGCGTTTGCAAACCATCACAGTACCTTCCCCAGGATTCACGCTTGGACTGACGTAAAAGCTTGTTATATTCTTTTAGGGATAACCTATATTCATGCCGCCTACCGAATCTTTTCGCACGAATGAAAAGCTTCCTAACGGTTCGTCGCATAGCCGCTAACTTTTCAGTTCATCATGGAACCTTCTGTTTTATGCGAACTGGACGTGTAGTAGTGCTATCGTGGTACGAGCTCAGTTAAATCTAGTTTAGCAGGTCTGCGGCCAGCTCCAGCTCACAAGTTGAGCTAATGCTATGCAGGACTCCGCCAACTTTTGATGCTACGACCTGGTTCTACGATTACCAGTTTCTTTTCCTAGGAAGGTAGACCTTAGCGAGAATATCAGAGGCCCCGGAATTTCAAAGCGAATATGTTGGTGGTCTGAGAGAGAAACTTCGTTTGAAACTCGCCAGTTCCAAACGAATTTCGTAACCCCGATACTAGTTATGGTGAGATCTAGAACCTCTTGTCTAACTGCTGTTATAAATGTAGGTTTACAACCTATATTTGCCAATTCGAGCTGTTATCTCATTAAATAATTTAAGAGATACTCACCGCTATGGTTGGTGTCATTGCTGCCCCAGACGATGTGATGTGCATTAGCATCACAGCCAACAATGATCTGCCAATTGTGGATGCGACAGTGCTCCACAAGCCACTGTACCTCAAGCGGTGGTAGGTTTGGTTCGTCCTCTGGGAAGTAGGCTGAGGCCAGGACAATTTCCTGGGAGCCTACTCCTGTGGATATATCCACTAACACAGCTGTTAAATAAATAAATGTTATTAATTAGAATTGCCGTACGGGGCAGTTCTCCAGAGTGGGGTCGCAGATTAACTTACCAGTTTTGCAGTTAAATCCACGATTTTTGCCACACACCACCCAAGGCTCTTGAATTAGAGCGAGGGTGATCTCCTTCTCGGCGAAGAGACTGCACACTGTGGCAGTTGCCCCTTTGGCGTGGTGCACCCGTATAGTGTTGACGAGTTGTCTCAGAGGTTTTTACGGACAAGGCTCTCCTTCTTGCCCGCTCGGGACCCCTTTCCCCGAATCCCACTAGGTGAGGGAGCCTGTTTTGGCGTCGCCTTCCTCGTTGGTCAGCCTTTTGGAGGGTGCTTCCACCCTCCGTGAAACCTGGATAACAGGAGTGCCGACTGCCGTCGCGATGGTACCCGTACTGCCCCCATCGCCGGCAATTGCCCTACTAGTGGAAGGCTGTGGTTCCGCCGTTGGCGTCTGCACATCTGGCTGCTGCCGGACCATCTGCTGATGTGCCAACTCGGAAAGGCCCTCATGGTCGAGTTTATTCCTTTTGATGTTCAGATTTATATGGCTGAACCTATTTGCAATATGTAATACCTTTTAAGGTATTTAGGGCCGCATATGCCTCATCATCTACTGATAAAAGCAGATTGAGTTGCGGGCCCTGTACACTACGCTGTACCACACGCATCAGCGCGGTTGAAATTTTGTTCTGGGCCCCAATGGTCGCCAGAACCTTCTCATTTGTGAGAAGTGCACTATGGGGAAAATAGCCACGAACAAATGTGTCTGTGGAAACTCATTTTCCTCCAATAGTTTAAAGTTAAAGTTCACCTTTGCCCTAATATGGCTGAGGTTACCTTTAACCCATGTTGCCGTCTCGTTGTTCGAACAGACGAGAAGAAGTCAGCTCGTACGGGGAATACACCCCTCCAATTCTGGCTTCACCTCATCTGCTCATCGCCATATGCTATACTGTAAGAGGACAGTTTTTAATGTCAGCCGAAAAGAAACCCAGCTTAACGCTACTCGCTACAAGGTTAAATGAAGATTTCGCTGACCCTTTGGTCGATCTGGACTTTTTTGTGGGGTGAATTCCATGGCAATTTTCCCCGAACGGACTCTCGTTAGAGCCCGTTCATCTGTAGCTTTGGCATACTCGATGTCTTTTTCCCTCGAGTAGCCGTTAGCCAACACTTGTTTACAGCGACGCCTCTCTTTCGAGGAGAAAATAGTGAAACCTGGACCGGAACCTGGTTTCCTAGTGTGCTGGTGTTGCACAGTCGTCTGGATTGACGATTTGGGGTACGGCCACAATCGTCCTGTCTGAATCGGAATCAGAGAACAGAATTTCCTTTAATACCTCTCCACTGACACTAGGGAGTGCCGTCCCCAAGGGCTGCATGAATGAGTCCATATTAACCTCAGTCACCATGCAGTTTGGCGCGACCGCGCAGGTCTGCCCGTTTGTTGATGCATTAAGAGCTGCATCAGGCTCGTTTGAATTGGTTGGTTCCATATAAATTCCCACGAGTAGACGGGAAAGGAGGTCACCTGTGCCAGAGCCCGGATGAAACAGGAAGTCAGAGTAAAACTGGATTTCGACAGTTATCCAGAGTTCGCATATTATCGGTTAGATTACCCTCTAACCATTCATCCCTCGGCATAGATTTGGGGATTTTTTTCTTTGAAATTGAATAAACACAGCTACATTGTGAGAACCACACCAGTGGAAGCTCAAACTGTAGGATTTCATTCAACCTTGTAGGGAATTTACTTTCCCTCGCCCGACTATGTCAGCCAAGCCATCAGCAGAGACATGACCGTACTGATAACTTGTTTCGAAGGGCCACCACTCTGGAGTTTATAGTCCCACTTTTCCAATTAACCAACAGTTACGGCACGTGCACCAAAATTGTGCTACATGTGATCCCCCTGTTGGACTTTTATACTTTCTATTTATTAAATCACGGGCATTTCTGTTTATAAAAACATTGACTTACCAACTTTCAAACCGATGTTTCAATGAATGAAGGAACGCAACGACAGATAGACGTACAGACAGATAGACAAATAAAGAGAAAAAGACAGAGAGAAGTAACGGACAAAGTCCGTGACAAAATTGTAACACTATTTACACTACATATGAAGAGTATAAAAACTTCGTTACTTGTGCATATAATATATTGATAATATTGTGCTTATGCTGTAGTTACACTTACTATGTAAGCTTACGTCACTTGTGTGGACTACCGTCTACAGTGTTTTAAATATATTTGTTTGTTAACAAACTGAGTGTGCATGCATATACTTAGTATACATATACATATAAATGGAAATAATGTTTATATACATATGTATGTATCTATGCATATTTGTGAGTGTGCTAGGATGAGTGGCCTGCGCTTTAACCTTCATTCCAAGCCCCAACATTTTGTAAGCGTGCTTACTACGCCGTGTTTGCTATAAATTAGCATATGAAAGAAAATGATAATAATAAGTAGCTGAAACTTTTTACTGACTTTTTGTCAAACTTTTTCAAATTGTGTGTGGGTGTGAGTGTGTGTGTGTGCATTACATTTATTTCGGTTTGTTTTTTTTTTTTATATGTACATATTTTTGCTATTTAGCTTTGCTTAATAATATATAGAGCAACTAATTAAAAAGTCCCATAAATCATAACAACACAAAGCCAACCATAACAAGAAGAGCAACAATATTAAATTATTTTAATTAGCTTCAACAAAATATTCTTATTTGATAGCTTCAATGAATATGTACCGTCTTATACACATGTGTATTCATATTTAATTTAACAGATCACCTATTCTACTTAGTGCATGAAAAGTGATTGTTGCTAAAAAGCTCTTGTTATAGTGGTCAGATATCTTGATAACACTACGAAATAAAAAATGTCCTAGCTGAGACAAGTTCGTCCGGTCACTTGTGGTTTGCTGAATCAAATCCATTAACAGATTTTATTTTCTATGTTAACAATTCAAATAAATTAAAATTCGGTTGAAAAATGGCGAGAATTTTTATGTATACCAAAATTTGTCACAGTCATTTATAATAAAAAAAAAAAATTATTATTTAAACGTACAATCAAGCATCCCTGGAAAAAAGTGGCTGAGTATGAGAACGCATCTGCGCAGCGAAGTAATTTTTATAACAGAAACGAAAATTAAAACAAATTCTCAAAAGAGCACACGCATCTGAGACCAAGAGAACGCAAACCTACGGTGGGCTGCGCAGTCAACGCCCGAGGCAATTATTAGTATCATCGGGGAAGATGACAGCAACTCCATTGAGTATTGTGTTGGCCGGCGGCAGCAGCGAGATCATCAGCGGTCAAAAGCGACGGCGGTCAACGATAGCGACAGGGTCCTAGCGAGACAACGACGTGGAAGCGGCAACCGCAACACCCAACAAGACAACACCGGTCGCCAGGATGCCAGCATGTGGGCAGTAACGGAAATCAAAGGAAGGAGCATATACACCACGAGTTAACCAGCGGTTACAGGTTCTTTTTGTATAAGCATAAAATTATCCTTAATCCTTAAGCAAGACAGCAAGACGGTTAGCCTCAAATCGACCTTGGCGATAGTTCCCGGCCATGTGGTGAGCAGTTCTTAACCTCATGATATGTCGCAGATAGTTTCGACTAGCTCGCAACACGTCCGTAATCATAATGAGATAATTCATGTCAATGTCATGTCATATAGAAGCGTTATTATTCGAGGGTTTGGTCTTGCTGTTACACCTGGAGTGCACTTCTCAATCTCCATCATACGCCATGGCAAGGACAAATACTCATATTATACTCGCAAGTCCCTATATAAAATTTACGAGCCTATCTATAGCCCATTACACCTTCTATCGATCATTGCCTTTATTAAAAGATTTAGAATTTCATTTCAATTAACTACTCTAACGATAATTTATTCAAGTATATTCATTAAGGGTGCCATTCCCATTAACATGTATACAAAATTGCATCCCTCTATCTTAAATGGTACCCTGCGCGAAGCTGCCCTTCCTTCTGCCACAACTACCTCTACCCATCCTTCAACGCCCACTTATCCTACCTCTCATTCCCCTACCCATCTTCCCCCTGCCCCCTTTCCCTACCACCCCTTCCCTTATTCCTCTGTCACTCATTCACTGCTCCTCTTCCCCCTTCCGCCCCTTTGATCACACATACTTCATCCCTTTGTCTTAATTTTTTTGGGACAGGAACACTCGCGGACATTCACAGTGGATGCAATTGTGAATCTAAACCATTCTCGAATCCCCATAAACACACAAGTAGTTAGACAATGTATGTTCCCGCCCAGGAAGTGACGTCACAGCTTAGAAAGTGAGATCATAGCGTAGGTAGTGACGTCACAGCGTGATTATGTTTTTTCGCACGGTGTGCTTGTGGGTTGATAAGACAACTTATTTTTGAGATTTGTTGTTGTTTTGTTGCGAGGCGTTAAATCAAAGCATAAATTATAATATTTTGTGTTGAAGACCACCAAGAATTGTTGGAGCGCTGATAAGAGAAATTGAGTTGTGCTGCTGCTGCTGCTGAATTATTTAACTGTTTGTTAAACACTTGTCATTTTTACCTGTTTTTTTTTTTATATTTGTGTTGTGTATTTATTACGACTCAAAATGGAAGAAGCAAATTTTTGTAAATTTTGTAAAAAAGGTATATCTAGTTAAAGTATCTAGCTATATAGATTTACCCAAGACATTAAAAAGTAAAAATGCGATTATTAATCTCAAAAATAAAGATAAATTTTGCTTCAAATGGGCCATAATATCAGCTGTTAAGCCAGTGAGAGCTAAATCGGATCGATGTTCTAGTTTTAGAATAAGGAACATTGAAAGCCCTTTAATCGCATGAAATGAAGCGTTAATTTATGAATTACTAGTTAGTACCTGCCATGTTGCTGCCTTTCTCCCAGCCTCACTTCTCCACTTCGCTGTTCTTCGTGACCCCTCGGACATGATTAAAAAATATGGGGTGGGGATAACAACCTATTCTCATAAGTATATACTAGCTGAACCCTGCAACGTCTCGCTATGGCACATTGTCCCCTTTCACCTCTTCGCCTACCACCCTTTCAAAAAGTATGATATAAGCGCTGGAAATCAATTTTTAAACGAAGTCGTTGAAACACAACCGTTAGCGAGAGCCCGCTCGCGCGTTCAGAGCACGCGCGACATGCAGCCTTTGTGATATTAAGTCGTTGGTGGGAGAAGTGTTTGGCACGGTGTGAATTGGATTTGTTGAAGCGAAAAGTATAACGAAAAAAAGAAAACTATAAAAGTATGCTGCGAGAGAAACAGATAAAACGCGTTTCTATATAGTTTCCCTGTCCTACGTCCAGACTACTCTATAGTCATATACGATCTTTTTGTTGTTGTTGTTGCTGTACTCTATCACCGTCATATACGTTCTTGTTGTTGTTGTACTTGTGGCTGCTGTTGCTGTAGCTGATGTTGTTATTGTGTTTGATGCCGGCAACGCCAAAGAAGAGAGAGAGAGAGAGAGAGAGAGAGAGAATGCAGCTAGTCAGTAGCAAACGCGCTTGGTAGAATATACAGAATATATGTATATATAGATTTTTTATATATAGTATATAGATTTATATTACTAAAAATAAAAAATTAAATTTCTAAAATAAAAGTAGGTTAAGTTACTCCTTATTACATAGGCTATCTGCCAGTGAAAGTCCCGTATGTTTGAGGATTACCCCAAACAGTGGGCTTCTTCACTTCTTTTTATTGCAGTTTAATAGAGTATCAAGATTGGTGTGATATCCTAACAACTACACCAATTTAAGGATTTTGCAAGAAAAGTTGTTTCCTTACTGGCAAAATTTATTAATTTAGTATTTATATGGTGCCTTCTTATGGACGAACGGTTCACATAATTAGCGAAGTGCATGTCTATGCATGTCTAGCTATGTCCGTCTGAATGGCGTTGCACATTTTTTTGGGACCAATTTTGTAAATTGGAACCCAGACTTATTTTTTTTGTATGAAAAACTTTTTTTAATGTAGTCAATGTCAACTTTATAATTCTTATGGTAGCTTCTACTGGACGGACACTATACAGATACATCAATAGGTGTGACTGCCCCCCCCCCCCACTTTTTAAGGTAGCCCCCGTACAACTTCTTCAGTTAAATCAATATCACCTTGAAATTCAATATGTTGATTTCTTGTGGATGGTCGCTTCACGCACATATACTAATGAGCGTGTACAAAAAAATGTTTTGAATACTCTTCACAACACGTAATAATTAATATAATTTTGTTAAAAATAAAAAGCACTTTATTCCAAACTTCCAACTTAATAACAGAACGTATTCTACTCGGCAGGAAAAAGCCAATATTCTTGAAGATATATTTCACGAAAAACATAAACTTACAGAATCTCTCTCAGATAACGAAACTGTTAACACAATAATGGATTCTATGAGTGAGCTTAATAACCATCGTTCATTTGATGTACCATCTGTACCAACTGATGATATTGATTATGTTATCCGTTTGCTCAAGATGAAGAAATCACCAGGTCCGGACAATCTTCCAAATATATGCATACAAAACTTACTACTTAACGTCATCCATTTCCTTGATCTCTTTTTTACACAGTGTCTACACATAGGTTACTTTCCACAATCATGGAAAGTAGCCAAAATTATAGCTACTTCTAAACCTGGAAAACCACTAGATTCACCTGAGTGAGATTCACCTATCAGCTTGTTATGCTGTTTTTCAAAAATGTTTGAAAAAATTTTGAAACAATTTTGAAGTCAAGACTTAACTTGCATCTTGAAACTAATTCAATTATACCTGCAATTCAATTTGGCTTCAGAGCGCACTTAAGTTGCATAAATCCACTTCTTAAACTCAAAAAATTCATAAAACAGAACTCAGTTGGTTTGATTGCCTTAGATATACAAGCTGCTTTGACACAGTATGGCATGAAGGCTTAATACATAAATTAATTATTACTAGCACACCCATCTACTTAACAAAGATTATACTACAAAGCTTTGTCACTAATAGACATTTCTTTGTTGAAATAAACGGTATTCCATCGGCTACTAAAACCATTAGTGCTGGGGTACAAGGTAAGAATTTTCGTCTTGAATATTATGTGGAAGATTTCGAAAAACTTAAACATAATTTAATTTAATTTTTGTTTCCCTTAACAAATAATCAAATGCCTACTATTTAAATTTAAATAATTTATTAAAAATTTAAATAAAAGTGAAATAACTTGTTGTAAGTGTAGCTAACCACAAAAAAAGCTTCCAATTAACCAATATCTTCATGAATTATAGCCTACCTGTTATTCTGATATATGAGCTATATTATTGTAAGGTTTCACTAAAATCCATTCATTAGTTTTTGCGTGAAAGAGTAAAAAACATCCACACACACACTTATCCATACAAACTTTCTAATTTATAATATTATAAGGACTATGTACCTAGACCCAATAACTGCACTGTTTCTATCTTTGCCGATGATACCGCGCTTTACTGTGCAGATAAAAATTATATAGATATACACAACAACCTCCAGTGTTCATTGAATGACTTAAATTCGTACTATAAAAAATAGAGAATCATGTTAAATGTCAATAAGACTAGCTCTATTTTCTTTACAAGGAAAAGAAAAAGTATATATCTACCCAATAGGAATTTGACTATTAACAATACAGATATCTCTTGGATAAATAGCATACGATAAATTAGTTTGCATTTGGATAGCGAACTTACATTTGGTGTTCATATAGGGAGAATTATAAAAAAAATCATCAAAAAATTATATGCATACTTTATCCGATCATAAACCGAAATTCCAAACTTTCGCTGAACAATGAACTACTACTAATGCTTCTGCTTCTGCCTCTGCTACTACTAGTACTACTACTACTACTGCTTCTGCTTCTGCCTCTGCTACTACTACTACTACTGCTGCCTCTGCTACTACTACTACTACTGCTGCCTCTGCTACTACTACTACTACTACTACTACTGCTTCTGCTTCTGCCTCTGCTACTACTACTACTTCTGCCTCTACTACTACTACTAATACTACTACTACTAAAACTACTACTGCTTCTGCTACTACTACTACTACTGCTTCTGCTACTACTAGTACTACTAGTACTACTAGTACTACTGCTACTACTACTATGAATACTACTAGTACTACTACTAGTACTACTGCTACTACTACAACTACTACTATGAATAGTACTACTACTACTAGTACTACTGCTACTACTACTACTACTATAAATACTACTACTACTAACACTACTACTACTAGAGGATTAAGTACAATTAAGCAATCTTATATAGTATATAAGATTGGTAAATTGGTACTTATTCCTACTATTCTGTGATTGGAACTATCAAGTGCCAATTTTTAGTATAAGTTAGTGTTAAGATGGTCTTCTAAATGAATTGATGCGAGTTCTGTTTCCAAAGGCATTAATATTAATTATTAGAATATTAATTTAAGCGTCAGCTAAATTCATTGCATTTGGTCAGCTTCAACCGACAATTAGACGCAACTTCATAAGGCTGCGATATGTTAATACTTAATACTAAGAATAATAGCTTAACACCATAAATAATAAAAATTGCCGATAGGGAGGAGCTAACTGGACAGGAGTGCCGAACAGAAGAAAAAGGTCGTTTCGTAAAATGCATGTGTGATTAAACTTATATTTCTTAATGCGGGCGTATGCGTAGAGATGAATAGATGGATGTATTTTTGGTGTACTGAATGATAGTGAGCAGCAAGGATAGACAATGTCAAAAAAGTGTGTGACTAATGGGTCTATGGGTTGTCCGAAATGTCTGTTATTACTTGATAAATCTTGTCCGGTATCTACTTGTACGTATGTATGTATGTACAATGCATATATATTTTATAAATGTGCGTGTGTTTTGTGTCAGTTTGAGATACATTGTTGATAACGTGTTTTATGCAAATCCTACGCTCAAGCCTTAATGACAAATGGGTCAAAAACTGTGGCTAATGACACAAATATGTTTGTATGTTAAAGGAATAAGTGTAAAGACATATTGTCTGACAGCATTCAAGAAAACAGGCATATGGACAGTCGACCACTACATATAAATATGGTATCTAAATATATACAAATATATTTATATATATATACAGAAACGTATTACATACATGATAAGTCTTGTCATGGATCTTTGATTGAAGACGCTGTCCAAAAAGTAAGCAAAGCAAAAGATTGACATTTATTTTATTTTTAATGTCACCACATTAATCAAAACAAAACACAAAAAAAAAAAAAAAACAAACAAAACAAAGAAATGTGTTCAATTGTCAAAAACAAAAAAACAAAAAAAAATCCACATAAATAATATAAATTGCAAGTATTTTCGCATTCAAACAAACCACAAAAATGTTATTTATATATTGTACAATATATTTTATATATAAGGGGCGTTGCATAACTATAGCACAAGTCGAAGCGTTCGAATAATTACTTTACAATTTCAATGGTGCTCACGAAATGACTACTCTTTTAATGCAGAACTGTTTATTTGTTAATTCTCTTTTGATTTTGTTTTATTATTGCACATGTTTTGCCTCTCTATTCTATTTACCGTTATCAGATTAAATTGCGGTCAAGAAATGCGTTTCATTTCTATAATGCAATCATTGATTTATGTCATTTCAATGATAATACGTGACAAATAAATTGTTTTAATTATAAAAAATGAAAAAAGCCTTTGTTAGGCGAAGTAGAAAGAGGAAACATATTGGCTCTTGAATCGAAAGGTTTCTCGAAGGGAGAAATTGCGGCAAAAATTGGTAGAAGCCGGAATTAATTTGAATTAAGAATTATTTATTGATTTTAAAATTATGAAATAATCATTAAATTGCAATCTATTTATACTATAAAAGAGGAAAGAAATTTGTGTTCGCACACTTATAACTCGAGTACGGCTGGACCGATTTTGTGTATATTTGGTAGATCTGCGAATAGGTCATAAGCAAATAACCAATCCACAGAAGAAGACCGACAAATCGAACGGGAAGAGAGACGCATTAGCATGGCCCGACTTCGTGCTTCACAAACACAGGATCAAATAGAGGCAGCCCGTGAAACGAATCGGTTACTAATAAGAAATCGTCGAGCCTATCGCACACATTAAGAACAAGATCTGCGATTAGAAAATTTCGAACATTTGCGTCGTAAAAACTATTTGTGAATTATAAGTGCTATTATGATTTAAGCGAAGTTTATTATTAAGTTTTAAGCCAAAATAGCTGCAAATTGTGCAAAACATTTTATTTGTGCACATCTTTTTGGTGGTTGGAAGGGACTGGAGAAGAGGGGTAAGAAGAAGAGGTACGGGAAAGGGGGAAAGAAAAGGTGAGTGTTGGGAAAGGGAAATAAGCGGAAGAGGGGCAGGGGGAAGAGGAGCATGGGACGTGGTGGTAGCGTAAGGGGCAGGGGAAGGAATGGAAGGGGAAGAAGAGGTAGGGGAAAGCGAGTGGCAAAAGACAATTTAGACTAGCGAATTGCTCTGCGAAAGCATGCGTCTGCATCAGTGATGGTTTGCGCCGCGGTAACTGCCACAGGACGCTCACCACTCATTTTTATTGAACAGGGCATAAAAGTAAATCAACAAATCTACCGTGAAAACATTTTAAACGATTCTTTAATACATTGGGCACATACACCATTGGATGTTTCAACAAGACTCGTCACCATCCCATAAAGCCAGAGAAGCCCAACGTTTTTTACAATAAAACGTTACCAGCTTCATTTCTTCACAACAATGGCCACCATATTCCCCAGGATTGAACCCAAATGGATTTTTCCATATGGTCCATTTTGGAGACCAAAGTATTAATTAAATTAAAAAAATATGTGACGGTCAATGCTCTTCGCCTGGAATGGGACTAAATTCCATTTTAGTTATTAAATAACAAACTTCGAGCTCCGACCCCTGCTTTATGGGGTTCCCGATGTCGGCTTTAATCCGTTACAAACAATCAAACAAATTAAAGAAAAATGCTGCTGTCGTGAGTTCATGACTTCCAAATACCCTGCCACATTTCTTACACTAATGGAATAAATAATTTATTTGTTTTGTATAAATATAAAAAAAAAAAATTGTTTTAATGTTTTTTTTATCTATACTAATATAATAAAGAGGAAAGATTTGCATTGAATAAGCTCCGAAACTGCTGGACCGATTTAAAAATTTTTTCACTTTTGGGAAGCTACACTATCCCCGGGTGACATAGGCTATATTATATTATATTCAAAAAAAAATAGGGATCCTTACTAAAACTCCAATAATGTAACCCAAGGTGTAAGAAAAATTGAATTATTCAATTCGGACATTCCATTCGAAAGGTATCACGAGTTTAAAAATGTCAGTATTAGAAAAAAGTCGCGTGGTCGCCGCTCAGTAGGTCGCCGGCCGCTGTACGGGAGGTGAGCGAATAATTTTCGCTGTGGAAAGGGGAGTGTTGGAAAAGGGGTAGAATGGAAGAGGGGCAGGGCAATTAGAATTTCAGTTAGGGGAAATATGGTAATTTAAGTGGGCAGTGGGAAGAGGGGGGATTGGGAGGTAGGGTAAGGGATCATAAGGATGGATGGGTAAAGGTAGGAGAGGCAAGGGGAATGACAGCATCGCTCTGGGTACCATTTAAGATAGAGGGATGAAGTGTTGTATACATGTTAATGGGATCTAAAGCGGCAGGGAAAAGGGGTGGTAGAGTACGGAGAGGATGGTAAAGGGGGCAGAGAGTGGGGTGGTTGGAGAAGGGGTGGAAGGGTCAGAAGAAGATTCTACCACGTCTCATACTGTGTGTTACATATATTTGCAGAAACTTAGTATACCCTTATACTCCAGCGCAGGGTAAAAAACACTATGTGTGAATGATATAAAAATAATAAGTTTTCATGCAAAGAACCAAATGGTGCATGCCACATTGATATCGATACTCTGTGTGTTTAGGACAAAATAATGACTCTATTTATTTATTTATAAATTTGCTATGCATTTACTATACGATTCAGTTCAATCTTCCATTCGCGCTAGGTGTGCTCATATATTATCTTAGAAGTCGTTATTGATCCTTACTAACACTGACAAAATTAGTACATCTGCATGAAAAGCTGTCATCAGCTAATTTGTTAATGAAGACAGATATTTTGTGATATAAATAAGAAGAAAATAAATTTTGTCACAGTGTGAGGAACATTAAGAGAGAAAAAGTTGAAATTCATTTACATAACTTTTCGATTTTAACACTTCTTCTTGTTGCTGGCATGTCTTATAAATTTATATATTATGAAAATGTGCGTAATTTTCATTTTTAGTCTTATTTGAACTCATCTTTCTCACTAATGTTCAATGCGACTTTGTAGCTCGTTACCTACTCATCTTATGCAAATCAGCGCAGCAGGTTTCCGATTTATTAACTCTGGCGCTAAACTGGCGACTGGTTGGCTGGAGATGAAGAATATGGTTATGGTGATGAGTGTGGCCAGTGGCAAAAAAAGAATAAATCCAAACCAAGGAAAAAATCTTAGTAGAAGTAAATCTGCGTATCAACTTAACAAGCAAGAAAAGTTTCGCACTCTCCCGTCAACTTTTGAACGCCATTTTTTTTTTGCGTTTTAAATACCCTTCACATAAGTGGGTATATAATAAGTCTGTCGAAAAGTTTGTTACACAGCAAAAAAAAATGTCTCAGACTAAATGTAATTTGTGTACTTGCTCTGTTTGATGCAACGCCTATTATTATCTCTATTCTTGGGTAAAACTTACATAATATATAAAAAAAAAAAAAAATATTTTTAAATTTTATAAAATATTTTAAATTGGGCAAATGCGGTCACCCATATAAAAAAAAAAAACACCGTAAAGACCCTACGGTTATATTATTATGAGAGCAATCAATGCTGGTGTGCCACAAGGAAACATACTGGGGTGAATGATTTACCAGCGATATGCCCGTAGGCTGTTCTATTTCTATGCATGACCTGCAGGACCTCATGATTACTGCATTTGCTGACGATACATGCCAGGGACAAGTGTGTCTACAATGCTACTGATGTACTTCAACTATATCATCACGATTTTTGCAAATGGGCCAAAATGCTGGAACGTCAATATAAATCGGGAAAAATACGGCAGCGTGGCCCACTCGCTGTGCAGGGATGTTTGCCCGAGAGTCTACCTTCAGCCTGGGCACGATTACCTGGGGGTCTATCTGGATAGGAGCCTAACCTTCATGACCCACATCAGCAAAATCGTGAAATGCTTTAACGCCTGGATACGTAACATGTGGAACAAGGTAAACATTTGCAAGGCGATAATTGCACCTGCCGGGTGCTACGGCATGCAGGTCTATGGCACTGCTGCTCGCTCATACGTTTCAAAGATCAGGGTCCTTCAAGCAAAGTTCGTCCGCAACCTTTCTGGCGAAACGCGCACATAGAAAGTGATTTAAATGTTCCGCAAATTGGGGATGTTCTTAATCAGCAAACTGCGGCATACTTAGAGCGACGACTTGAACAGCACACAAATCAACAAACTAGGCGCCTACTAAGGCGGCGCAGGAGGACAAGATGGCTCCGCAGACCGCATCCTTCTTATTATTATCGTTTAAAGATAATATTATTACTTTTCTTATTACAATATCTTATTATATAATTCTAATTATTATTATTATTACTTACTTACTTACTTAAATACATATATTACCCTACAACCTCCATTTCATGTACTGGACTATGTAAACTGTGGAACAAGGGATTATCACAAAATTCAGACAAAATTTTGGACCGGTTCGACCACGCCAACCCTTACCCCCCATATAAGAACAAATTGCTGTTAACTAATTCCAAGTATCTTAAAAAAAGCTATTTCTTCTTAAATACTTTCTTAATTTACCAAGTAATTCTTAAATATCTGCATCTAGATCAGAATCAGTGTCGCTGTCATTGTTAGGAGAAATGTTATCATATTTATTCTCAAAGGTTGGTGCTCCCAAAAGCGCAATCAGAGCCAAGAGTATCAGACGTCCAACTCGATTCGCTGATGGTGTTATAAAATCGCTACTATCCAATGTAAACACCATTTTTTGCCTTAAATGTTTTTATGTTCCGAATGCATTTTGACAAGTTTTTTTAATATAAAGCTCAAAGCTCTTTACTTTCATGCTAATTTCGTTTTTCTTCTCAAGCTGCTCAAAAATCCAACATGAAATTGCAGCAGTTTCTCGATTGTTGTCAACCAAAACGTAGAGCAGCAACTATAAAACTTAGCTGCAATTTAAAAGTTTGCGCAAAACCCAGAGAAAAAGCGGTAATAATACGAATAAAAATACACTTTGGGCTTTAATTTCACATAATTACATTTTGGCACAAGTTGACTGAAAGTTATTTTTTACTCCAAAGTACACGAGCAGATAAATTAGTTTTCTTCTATTTTAGGACATAACAAAACAATACATAGAAATAACATTAAACAAGTACGAAAAAAATATATATATTTCTGTATTTAAATTCTATTGTACTGGGTGTCTCAAAATAAAAATGTCACATTTCATTTGCTGATTACGTGAACGCAACTATTCCGAGGGGCGCAGGGGGTATGTCAATCGGTAGCCTAGCTTTTGGGAATTTAGTCGCCATGGAGCGTTTCTCGGGAGCGGATCGTGCGTTGTGCATACGTGAGTTTTACAAAAACGGTAATTCAGCGACTGTAGCGCGTAAAAAATTCTGCAGTATTCGACATGTTCTTCATTCGAATGATGCGCCAAGCCCTCGACTCATTGGAAAATGGGTCGTGAAGTTTCGAGAGACCGGTTCAACGCTGGAAAAATCAAAATCCGGGCGTCCAAGCTCTTCGAGAACGATCGAAAACGTAGACAGTGTTACACAGTCTGTTCGTGACAACTCGGACCTTTCGATTCGGAAGCGTGCTGTTGCTTTAAACGTGCATAGATCATCATTGTTCCGCATTTTACACAAAGATTTAAAGCTGCAGCCCTACAAAATTCAGTTGGTGCAAGAATTAAAGCCTCAGTATGCTGGGCAGAGGCTTGAATTCTTAAACCAGATGATTGAGCGCTTTCCAACGTTTACCAACATCTTGTTTTCGGTTGAAGCTCATTTCCATCTTAATGGACATGTAAACAAGCAAAATTGCCGCTACTGGAGTACAACCAATCCAAAACACAAACATCAGAAACCCCTACATTCGCCTAAAGTGACCGCATGGGCTGCGATGTCGGCGCGAGGAATTATCGGCCCTTACTTTTCTGAAGATGAAAGGGGACGCACAGTTACAGTGAATTCAGAGCGTTATGTGGAGATGTTAGACGACTTCTTCGTGTCTGAACTGCAAAACTTTCCTGGTTATAACCATACCAGTTGCTCCGTTCCAGCAGGACGGAGCAACTTCACACACGTACACAGGTCTCTACCACGAGTTCATGAAATTTTTCCTGGCAAATTGATCTCCAGGAGAGGTGACATAAATTGGCCGAAGTTCCGATTTGTGTATTTTAATATGTAATAAACATTTTTTCAATAAACTACTTACTTTTTTTTAACGATTTTTTAAATGTGAACTTTCTTTTGAGTTACCTTGTACATTGGCCTTCAATTTCCATTATTAATAATCAATTATTAGTAACAAGTAGTAAATTTGCACAAAGTTTCGAGTCTTTGTTACCACAACAAGCAGCTAACCGAACATGTGACTTTGAAAGCCTATGAAAGTTTCAGGCTTGCATTAATACCAAAAATTATTTCTGAGTTTATTATATTTCCAGTATGTTGCTAAAGAATGTGAATTTATGTGATAAAGAAGCCACTATACTCAACATGCCCTTACACCGTTTCCACACTAACCAATTTTTGGACCATGTTTTTGGACTTACACAAAATATGGTCTTGAATGCTCTAACATTAATTCCAATAAAATATGACGCATTGATTCAAAACATAGCATCATACAAATATATGGTTCAAGTAAAGATCCTTAGACTGTGTAAAGGTTATCTAGTAGTCGAGCACACTCGATTTTAGCTTTCTTTCTAAATTTTTTTTTTTTTTCGCTTATACTCGCGTACTTGTCTTTTCCATTCTTTCTTTGTTACGGTTTCTTTCTTTTTTTCATCTGACTGCACCAGACTGTTTCCAATTGGATTTTAACCGCATGCTTAAGTAACTTAAGTTAAGTTAGTTAAAAAGTGTGGTCCCGGCATAAGTTTTAATTACAAGAAACGTGAGCGAAATTATTATAGCTTACTTCCGGGCGCGTCACATTCTAAATCGTTTGCCTCATTTCTTGCCCGCCTTCTGATTCATAGTTTTAGGTGTGAGTGGGAAATTTCGCATAAAGCATAAAGAGGTTAACAAGAATTTCCTTTTTTTTTATAAACAATAAGAGAATTCAGATAACTAATAAAAAGGCAGACTTTTAATTACAACTAGTATACTTATACTAACGCGCAATATTGATGTGAGGAGTATAAATGCAAATTAATTGATGTATTTATTATGTATCACAAATAAGAAAACCTCTTGACGAGGTAAAAACCATGTGATGTAAGCCTACATGCAACTCACAAAACTTCTGATATCAATTTTGTGACGATATATTTATATTTTTCATTTGTATGGTTAGCATCGATTGTAATATGTAGTTGAGCGTTCGTCACCATAACACATATTTGAAAGGTATTGAAAAGACCTTTCCAACGAGCTATTACACGTTGAAAAATCGTATGCCGTCTCGCCACATTAAACAATTAAAATTAAAGATTTTTTTGAACTTTACCCGCCAAAATCCGCCATTTTGAAAAAAGTTGTAGAACAAAAACTTCTTAGATTTTTGTGTACTAAAATTCTGTTTTAGTTAAAGTTTTGGTTTTCTAAAGGATTCAAACAAACAAACAAACTATTTCATTAACTCGTCAATAATTTCCAAAATTCATAACTTTTGAGTGGGTGGACTGATTTTTATGATCTTGTGCTCGTCTCGGCGTCAAGAATAAACAAATAAAAAATAAATTTGAGGTGATAGTCCCCCACGAACACCAATACCGCTAAGGGTGGGTATTTTTCAAACTCATATATTTCGGACTGGGGTGAGCCGATATATCCTTAAACGAGTATACGAGTATACGTTTTAAAATTTTCTGAAAGAAGGTTTAAGGCCTTTTTAATGGTATATTACACGTTTCGTTTATATACCATTAGCATTGCGATATTGCGCGTGTAATATAGTGCTCGTGCAGAGGTGGGCTTTCGTCACTTGCGTGGACTACCGTCCATAGTGATACTTAATCTATTCGAACAAGAAACTTTATTATGTGTTTGACAATACTGATTTACGGCGAATCAGCCATTTTAATGTTTGAAACTTTAGAACAATTTTTGTTGTGTTTCTTCCAGAGTAGCTTTGCATCCAGAGTCATGCCAAGATATTTGGCGGTTTTTGTGTACGGAATTTGTATTCCATCAATGTTTTGTGGCAGATATCGTACAGATTTGTTGGTAAAATCCACATGCACGGATTTTGAATGGTTCAGTTAAATTTTCCACTTTTTTGTCCATTCATGGATGCTAGTTATAGCTACTTGAAGCTATTTTTGTTTATCTACTCATTTTAGCCAACAGCTAGCAGAGCTGTGTCATCAGCCAATGTCGCAGTTATGGTATTTCCAAATACAGGTAAATCGCTGGTATATAACAGGTAGAGCATTAGGCCCAGTATACTTACTACCCTAAGGAACACCTGCCTTAATTTCAAGAAATTTAGAATATGTTTGCCCTTCCATTACTGTGAAAAAGCGATTGTTGAGATGTGGGCATATCATTGCACAGAAGTCAGCAGGTAAGAGATAACTGATTTTGTGTATTAATCCTTAATTCTATACCTTCTCAAAGGCCTTTAACACATCAAGGAAGACTGTTGAGCATATTTACTTATTTTCTAATGATTTTTCATTTACAATTGGTGATTCTATCCACTTGGTCGATAGTCGAATGGTTTCGTCTGAATCCAAATTGCTGCGATGATAACATGATATCTTGTATTGGCCGATATGAGATTGATTACGAGATTTGGATTTTTCCCAGATTTTATAATCATTTTAACTTGCGGTATTTATGCAGTATGCAGTATGCAGTAAATATATTTGTGCATAATGCTAGCATAAATATTGCCCACAAAATAGATATTTGTTGCATTGTCTCGGCTGCATGCCCTACACCAGCTGAAAGAGTCAGCATATTCGATTACCTAGCATGCAGTCGTAATCGCCTCATCACAGACGCGCATAATTTATTTCGAAATGTATCGTTTTGGCTACTGAGCGATACCCTACTATACACAGATCGTCGTACTGGCAATGCGTAAGCTGTCGTAGCTCACCTTCTGCGCAAACCTCGCTTAAACGCTATCACTTCATATGAATACCCTACTTAATGCATTTCTAAGCAGAATTCCAATTTGTACGAAGACTATGTGTGCAAGTGGCTTTAATTTACCCAAAGTGATAAAGAGAATTTTTCATGTGTCAATTGTGAGAAGTATGGCTCAGAATTTCCATTATTAGTAGTGAAGTTAGAATTAAGCTCACAGCCAAAATAGTGCGTCAAAATTAATTATATGCGTTGTAGTTTTTTTTTTTTTTAATAAATAATAATGAAATTGTAATTAGTGAAGTGTGCAAGCACATATAAAGTAGTGTATGCAAAATATCATCAGACATAAAGAAAAATAGTGCCTCAATAATTCTATACAAAAATAAGACTTATTTTTAAATAAAACCAACAACATCTTATAAAATGTGTAAAGTTCAATTTGGCAATTAACAACAAAATTAATAAAAATCAAGAATAATTTTTACATATAAAGTAAAGCCAACTCAAGGTGTGATCAAGTGATACGCATGTTGCAAGTAATTAGGCTCAATTTCTCTTTAAATTAAAATTCCAACAGGTTCAACTACGACGGAAGATATCTTTCGGCGATGGAGCTGTAATTAAATGAGTGAGTTATTCTCTGTGTTTGAGTATGCCTATTTAAAGTGTGTGCATAAGAAAACAAATGATTTATCATCTAGAGTAGCGATGCCCAAATATGGTAATGCGAGCACTTTGCTAATACGAGCACACAACTTGCTCGTATTAGCATGGTACAGGGTGTGTCTTGGGTAGGGGTAAAGGGGGAAACAAAGATTGCGTTTGGTAGTGTGCGTAACAAATGAGAGTGAAAAGAGAGCGGTAGCAAAAATGACATGCTTCGGCTCGTTTCTGTGTGAAAAGCCGACTGACTTCAGGCCACCGGTGCGACGGACACTGACCACACCCGTGGAAGAAACCATTGGGTGTAGTGGCTGCTTGCGGGGCGGTAGCCGCATGCTTCGTTTTTCTCTTTCTATTTCTATTTCTTTTTCTCTTTCTCTTTCTTTTCGTACTATGGTTGTCTTTTCTTCAAAAGTGGTGACTGCATGCCGGTTAACTTGAATTAAATTGTTTTGAATAAACCTAATAAAAATGAGTGAGAAAAGCAAAAGCTGTGCAATTTTAATATTGAATGGGAAATGAAATATTTATGCCGTGAACATGGTGGCGAGTCGCAATGCGTTATATGCAAAAAGCCAATCATTTGTCATGGCGAGTTTAACCGTTACGAAGGCGAAGAAAGGCGAAGCACACACAAAATGCTTCTATCAAGTTTTGAAACGGTAACTGAAAATGTAAGTTGTGTGTATTAAAAAGAACTTATCAGTGCACTCTCAATACAGTGAACAAATCAAAAGCAACGGATATAACTTAAGAATAGTCGAGCGTGCACTGTAGTTGGAAACAAACCAAAGTTAGATATTGTTAGTGAATTAAGTTATTTTTGTTATTTGAACATAAAGGTTACGGATGTTGTCAGCAATGGAAGTCTTCGCGCAAGCTATGAAATAGTGCTTCAACTGGTACGGGAAAATCATGCTTTTTTTGGATGGTGAGCTAATTAAACGCTGCATTTTAAAAGCAGCATCTATTTTGGCTAAGGACTCTGTGTCCCGGTTTGAAGCAATATGCTTATCACGGTCAACTGTGTGCAGGCGTGTGCAGGATTTGGCAGAGAATGTTAAGGTGCAGCTAAAAGAACGAGTTCGTTCTTTCCTTGCAGTATCCTTGGCATTAGATGAAAGCACTGACATTGCTGACATCACCAAACTGGCAATTTTCATACGGGGAGTAGATGGAGAACTCAATATTACTGAGGAGCTTTTGGATATTATTCCCATGAAAGCAACAACAACGGGAGCGGATATATTTAAATGCCTTGCAGAATGTGCTGATCGCATGGGTATAAATTGGAAGAAGGTTGTAAGCATTGCAACTGATGGAGCAAAATCGATGACATGGTGCAAATCAGAAGTTGTAGCTCGTATTCGGAAAATGCATAAGAACCAAAATGTAGAGAGCCATATAATAGCCATTCATTGTCTTATTCACCAGGAAGCTTATTCCGGAAGCGAGCAAGCTGATATACCATATTACTGCGAATTTCGTTGGTTGTGCCGCGGTAAAACCCTTCAGCGCTTCTTTGAGTTGCGAAAAGAGATTTCTAAATTTTTGGTGTGTACAAATTTACTTTTTTTTTTTTAATTTACCCTTAATTAATACTGTACTTACAGGACAGACATATCGCAACATTTGAATGTCTTAAGCGTAGCTTTAATGGGGCGAAATAAAATTATTTCAAGCATGAGCAATGAAATCGATGCATTTCGACTAAAGCTTGCACTTTGGTAAAGACAAATAAGGTACAACGATTTCCATTTCTTTCCCTGTCTTCAGAAGCTTTTTGAAGTTCAACCACTAAATGTGCTCAAATAAAGTGCTGAAATCGATGAACTTGAAAGCCAATTTGAAGATAGATTTCTGGAATTACGGCCATTAAAGCAAAAATTGGAAATATTTGTGTCAACTTTCGCAGTAGATTCTCATATTGCACCCATGATATACAAATTGAGTTAGTAGACCTGCAATGTGATTCTGCCTTGAAATATGGTTGCAAGCAGTCAGAGTGCATTGTTGATTTTTATAAACGGCTTTGCCCCATAAAATATTCTAACATATGTACGTACATTTGCAGCCAACATTGTTGCAATGTTTGGCAGCACATACTCATGTGAGCAATTCTTTTCAATGCTAAAATTAAATAAATTGCGCCTGAGAAACCGCATTAACGATGTTAACCTCGCAGCAGTGCTTCGCAGCAAATGATATAGAGCCAAATATAGATGCCATGCTTTCGGATAAGTATTGTTATACTTAACTTTTGTTAAATCTATATTTGGTTCAATATCATTTGTCAACGAAAGACAAGTATTAATGTTTTACTTTTTTCTTCCATTATGTATTACAAAAAAATAAAAATAAAAAAAATATATGTTAACAAAAATAATAAATTAAAAATTACACAGTATTTGCATTGATTTGCCCCATAGTGCAATGGATTTTAAGCTCACACATACACTCGCATGACGCTCTCATTTCTTGAGCTCATTGCCTACACATACGAGTAAGTTCCCTTTAGCTGCACAACACCCCTTGCCATTCTACTCATTACGCGCTGGCGAGTTTGCGAGCTCTCTTCTTGGGCATCACTAATCTAGAGTTTTATTATTCTCGTTCTCTCGCTATGCATAAAGTTCTATCATTCTAAGCTTGCAGCATGTACACAACTCGAAATAATTGTATATGCATTGTCAAATAATTAATTTATATATGATCAATTATTGAACTTTGTTGCAATGTATTTTTTTTTATTAAACCATAAATTCAATTAACTAAACTAAAAGTAAGAAATAATATAATTCATAGCTTAAATTATTAAATAAATTTTTATGCAATTAAAGTTTTTTTTTTTTTTTGATCATTTCTCTCGCGCATTATATGAAGTTGATTCTACCATACCGCCATAATTACATGTACACCTCTTAAAATTAAATTAATTAAAGCTACTACATTTTTATTTCTTTGCACACCAAAACTAAAAGCATTATTTAATATTTACCTATTATTTTTGCATACTTATTATATTTATATCTACATATTAAATTGTAGGTATAATATAATTGTTGTAGTAGTAGTAGTCGTACATTTATTGTAGGAACCACTTTAACACATTTCTTTCTTCATGACATAGTGATCATGGCAGGGAGCGCATACTTGTGCTACAAGCTCTATGCACAACCCACTTTATTTTGTCTGTCTCAACTTCGATCCCGTTTGATCTTTTACCCCTTGTTTTGTTCTACCCCCAGCACACACATTTTAAAGTAATTTGCTTGCAGCAATAGAGCAAGGATTCGCAATAGGAGCCGGAATGCAAGGTGTATGCTATGTTGCGTGCAATCACTACCAACAGCTCTAATATATGACTCAGTCATAGACTATATGTCAAAAGCTATATGCTTCATGGCCTTTCAGCTAACGGAAAGCTTTTCAAAACCATTTAATGAAACTGGTCTTTGCTCTTTAGCAACGTATCTTTAACTATCGCCTCAGCAGAGCTGGTCGTATAGTTGAGAGCTTTCAGAACTTTACTTTGCAGTGGGAAGCTCGGATTCAAACGGGAACGGTGTTGGAAGGATCTTGGCGACAACATGCTAGCTTCGAAAGTCTGGAAAATACAATCTTTCGGCATTCACTTAATACTAGTGGAAAAATGTTCGGCATGAATTTACGCAATATTTTATTGAATGCTATGTTATTTTAAAAGATAATTCATGCAGTAATGTTAAAAAATAATTGTCGGATTCTGAAAATCAATATAATCAATGTTGACAAAATACTTTTTTCAGACATTTATACACTTTTAGATAATGTCGGTTGTACCACACATAATCATAAAAAAAATTTAAGGGAAGGTGACATAAATGTCGAAACATTCACACACATTTATTTCAATTACCTTTATTTTGCCTCTATTTTGAAACATTTCGCATTATTAAACACACACAGTGCTACTTACCGCATTTAATGAGCTTCTCGACGAATTAGGCGTTTCAACATCCTTAATAAAGCTCATTGCATTGAAATACCACAAATTTGACGTATAGTAGCAGCTCGGTTATATGAACACCCACTTATGTAAACATGCAGAATAGTGAACAACAAAATTTTTGCACATGAGGTTCTAAAGAGTGAACACAGCCTATCTCTATTATGTGAACAACTTGCAACCGTTGAATATTTTGAATTTTGTTAACGAAACGCTTTTTTTTATGTTAAAGTCAATTCACTGTCAATCACTTAATTCTCATTTTAAACTTATTCAAAATTATTTTTTAGTTTTTAGTTCACATTACTATTAAAGCGTGTTTTTTTTTAGTTTTTTTAAACTATAATTTTATTTTATACTTTTTAATTCACATTACTATTAAAGCGTGTTTTTTTTTAAACTAAAATTTTTTTAAAAACATACGTCGTTCTCATCAACATATGTATTAAGTTGTTGACTCGTTTTGTGGGTAGCACAATGAAACAAAACAAACTAAACGGAATAGAACTAGATCCACAAACAAATCAAATATCCTGATGATCCTGGTCAGGATATTACGTCAAACTTGTGAAATTAATGTATTGTCATCGGTGCTTAATCCACGTACAAAATTTCAAATTAAATTTCGACGTTAGGAAGTTGATGAAAATTAAGTTGAAAGATTCCGTTACATCGATACAGACCAAGCTAATAAAAGTGTATTAAAAAGGAGGGGAAATGATCGCAAACAATCAAATTCATTTTGATTTTCGACGCTTTGATCGCGAGCACAGAGAAATCATGTCTGTGTAATGCACAGACATGTGCGCATGATGTATCGTTTATAAAGCCCTTTAACGGCATAGAATACAACACTCAACATAATCGGGAATGACACAGCAATCTCTTTCGCTTCAAAATCTCCAAAATTCAAAAATAAAACTAAATTTTGTTAATGAAATTTTGAGATTTTCGGACGAAATAGATTTCTGTGTAAGTCCCGAATAGGTTTACTCATGTCGCCAAGCGTAGCAGCTAAACCAGACACTATCATATTGCTGCTGTTTATATATTACAGAAATTGAAGTAGGATTTTGTTACATTTATTTCAATGTCTTAGCAAGACTTTAAAAAAAAAAAAAAAACATGTTACTTCATTTTTTTTTTTTTTTTTTTTCATAGTAACGCAATATGAAACCAATAAAAACATCCACGTAACTTATTTCCTAAATATATTTGAAGAGCATTACAGCTTCAGTTTCACTGGGAACAAACGTTTTCTCTTGGTTTTAAATTTAAAATTTTTGAATATTGTAAATAAGAAATGAGTTGCTGAAGTTGCTTTCTGAAGTTGATGAATTTTCAATTAGTGGCGCTCATCGCGCAAAGCATTCAAAATCAGCGAACGTTTCCACTTTTTGTCCTTTTAACTGTTCTTCCTCTCGTCTGCCTGTTTTTCAGACATGAATTATACCTTCGGAATGGATTATTCCGCGAAAGCTGCACAAAGGCCAAAAGTAACAACCTTTCAATTCGTCAAAGTCTTTCATTGAATAAGTAGTTTGAGCGGTAATTAGTGCTATGAACAGCGTTTGTGAATTTAATGAGCCGCCAATAGCAAGGATTTGAGTGTCTAGAGTTGCACATACATTTGATGTAGAGTTTTACGACAAGATATAGCGGAAATTTTCTACACTTCACATATAGTTTGAAAATAATATCCATTACACATGTCAGAAAGGTTGCAATGTTTTAATACCTTACTTAGTTACTTACTTAATTGGCCCTACAACCGTATATCGGTCATGGCCGCACGTAGGAAGGCGCATCAGATGCTATAGACGTTTGCACGCCGGTCCCAGTCATTGGAAATACCAATCTTGGTGACGTCCTCCCAGATTAACAGCACCCAGAAATTATTTTTAGGTTTGCCATGTAAAACTTCCGTGCTGGAGCTTCAGAGACCATCCGTATACGATGAGCAGCTCAGTGCAGTCGCTGGTATTTTATGCGCAGGATTATGTCAATCTCATCATACAGCTCGGGGTTCATGTGGATATTAAACGCGTCACCAACTCTAACAGGACCAAAAATTCTACGAAGAATCATTCTCTCGAACACTCAAAAAGACGTATCCGTACGTATTATATCATTGTACATGCTTCTGCGCCATACACTAAAACCGGGAGTATCAGCGTCCTATAGATTTTTATACCATTCACACATAGTGTGAAATGGTATTATCAGTTTGTCTGAAAGTTTGTAACGCATTAAAGGGGCCATCGTAGACCCCATAAAGTATATATATTCTTGATCAGCTCGACGAGACGAATCGATGTAGCTTTGTCCGTCTGTATGTTGTTGCTCATTTTTTTGGGGACCAATTTGTATTCTTTTTATTGCAGTTTATACATGTACCCCATTTTTGGGGTAGCTCCCATACAAACCAACTGCCCACTTTTGACTTTTTGTAAGAAAACTTCTTTACTAAACTCAATATCAGGTTGAAATGCAAATTGGTGCCTTTTTATGGTCAGCCGCTTAACATACATAGACTAACGGGCGTGGCCCGCCCACTATTTGGGGTAGCTCCCATACAAATCTATGGTCCACTTTTGACTTTTTGTAAAAAAACATTTTTATTAAAATCAATATTAGGTTGAAATGCGATATGGTGCCTTTTCAGAGTCAGCCGCTTAACATACATAGACAGTTGGGCGTAGTCCGCCCACTTTTTGAGGTAGCCTCCATACAAACCCACCGTGCAATTTTGTGTTTTTTATGAAAAAATTCTTAATTTAGATCAATATTATCTTGAAATTTGATTTGGTGGATTTAAGTGGACAATCGCTTCTTATACATATACAAATTGGTGTTTCCCGCCCACTTTTTGGGGTAGCCCCTATTTAAGCCCTCACTTTTATGTTTTACAATAATATTTACAATTTCGTGTGATTGCTATTAGAGCTTCGGTTCAACCGAAGTAAACGTTTTTTCTTGTTACATATACATAGTATATATGCATTTCCTCAATGCGAAATAAGGAATAATCAACAACATTTTGTTTACACAGAAAAAATGATCGGCTTCCGATACACGTGTTTCAGGGTTTGCCAAAACCTTCATCATTAGGATAGGCCGAACATTGCTAATGATTCTTACTATAGTTTAGTACGATGAACGCTAAAAATACTGATGTTGATTTATTGGCCGGCTGCTGCTCCCAATAGTATTCAAGATTTTAACGGCTTATTTAAACATTAGAAACATTAACAAATAGAATCTCTATTTTTAGAATTTGTGTCAAGTTAGTTTCTAATACTAAAAGCAAATAATTCAAGAATGAACTGCTTGTGGAGCGAATTACGAAAGACTTACTCCAAGGTGCAAAACTCCAAGGCACTCGTATATAAATAAAACTTTTTGTGCTATGCTGACCAAAATTATATAATTTAGTTTCTTTCGATTAAACAAGTATTAAAGATCTCAATTTAAATGTATGAACTAAAAACCTTGGACCATGGAAGCCACCTGCCAGTTTTCATTAACGTTAAACGGACCCTCAACGACACATTTATCCTTGGTGCACACGGCAATGGTGTACTTATCGCCGGCACTTCCATCGCGGTAATAGAGCAATTCCATGCTCTTGCGCATCTGCATTGGAGTAATGGAGTAAAAAATCAAAAAAATATATTCAAATAAGTATAGATCAATTGCTCACCAATGCGGTTGCTTCGTCAACAGTCCAAAGTTTGCCTTCCTTTAAACTCTCACGGAGCATTGGAAGTATCATATGCGTGGAAAATCCGGTAGCCACCACATCAACTTCATAGGCACCACCACGCAAATCAACGTGTCCCAAAAACGGCACACCCTCCTTACCAAGTCCGGCAACTACTAAATCGACCCACAGTGGATTTATTTGACAGCGACGGTTGTAGAGCACGCGCGTAAGCCAAGTGAACAGCTCATTTGGCTGGATTATAATGTTATCGTTATAGCACTGATCTTCTATAACCCTCTGATCGATTGAACGTTTAAGGTACTGAAAATCTGCGTAATCTCCACCGGCACCCAATATAGTCTTTTCGTTGACTTTAATAACGCGGTCACAGTCCTGGTAGAGTGCCATCGTGCCATAGGAGACACGTGTGTCGGCGCCAATCATAACGCCACCGTCGAATTTCATGCCCAGCACGGAACCACCGGTTGTAATGGGTCGTCTATGCAAATATGTGGAATATATATACAAAGCATGTTAGTAAATTAGTGTGCATTTGCTTTCTATTGAACTTGCCTGCTATTCTGAGTGCCATACAATCCGGTTGTTGTGTTTTCGCGCGGTAGCTCAACGTTGTTACCACCCGTAAAATTATAGAGCCCTCCGGGTGCTGGACCATTGGCCCAAAATGGAGGTGCATTTCCGTTGAACATGATATTTTTTTTAATTTTTATTTTATTTAAAAAAAAAAGTCACTTCCAGTTGCACACGCGTTGATAGACGGAATTGAATTGCTTTCTGAGTAATGAAAATACGTAAGTTATTTTTCAAATTGAATTTTATCTCAATGCTTACTTATAAATATTGAACCGAGCGAATTTTCGAAGTTTCGAAGGTAGGCACTGACTAGTTTAATATGAATTTTCTGATTATT
>JAWNNQ010001707.1:0-32124 GCA_035044765.1 Leucophenga montana
GGTGGAAAGTTGACCCGCCTGGTATTGGAGGAATTCATCCTTTAGCACAATTTTCCAAATATTGTTCTTGAGCTCTTCAATTATGTTGGGGATGTAATATAGTCAATTTCCTCTCTCATCAAATAAAATTCCTTAAAAATAATTGAACATTAACGTTTACGACTATATAGCCCAGAAATTGTGTGTACTATGTACACCAGAGTTGCTCAGGCCATATATTCTTCATGCACGTTTGCTTTTTGAAATGTTCTTCAGAATAGGCTGAGCTTTGTCATACACACACGAACCTCTTTGCATAAATAGTGTAAATTAAACAAACAATTTATTCGTTGTCGTTATCTTTCTGTATATAGAAACGCGCATATACGAAGTGCAAAAAACAATTTCGCGTGGTATGTGAAACTTTGGAACGCACTAGGTCAAATACCGGGGATACCACTAGAGTGGAATTTTTATTTTACATATGTATATGTATCAAGCTGCCAAACTTTGTCATTTATTGTCAGGTGTTCATACAATATTGAGAAATATAATGGCAGGTATAAATACTCATTTTTATTTTCTGCTCAAATACTTGTATTTACCCTTCTTTTGTCTAACGGACAATCTCAAATTTGCATAATTATTGAAAAAACATTGGTTTCCCCTTTTTTATATGCAGGGCTTTCCAATTTATCCGTAAACGTACTAATAATATCATGATATTACCAACATTCTTTTTCTGTGCAGGCGTCTGTAATAATAGCTATGAATACAGATGATGGATTATCACCGGTATTATTTTTAACAAGCTTCAAAAAAGGAGGAGGAGGGTCTCAATTCATAGGAATCGTTTATAATTTTATGTGTGTTTAGCGATAATTCTTTACCGCGTGGACCGATTTCAATGATTTTTTATGAGAAAGCGGGCACCTTAGGGGTGGTCCCATAAAAATTTGGTAAAATTCTGATGATGTGATCCGTAATAAAATGAGCGGTTTTGAGGTCGGTTTTTTCCATTTGTTTGATTTCTGTGTCGCTTATACGTACATATATATGTAACACATATGTTTTGTTCAGTGTTTAAACGATCACATATCCGAATTGTATCATATATGTATGTAGATGATTGTTTGATCAGTACATAAACGATAAACTTGTGAGTGTCTTGAATGAACTGTAGTTGGCTGTGCGCACATTTATCGACATAAATATTTTACATAAAAAGGAAAAAAACGCAAATTTATTATTCACAAGATTTTTATTTTGTAGTTAACACCATAAAAAAAAAAAAAAAAAAAAAAAAACAAAGCAAAAGTGCACTATCTATTGTATAAAACGAAACGAATATGAATGAATTGATAAAACACCAACGAAAAACGATTGTTATCGATAATTTTCATTTAATAATATTCAAACCGTTTCACTGCAAAACGAACTGTATTAGTTAATTGAAGCCCAAAAATCCAAAAATTAAAATGATTAAACTAAAATCACTGTTTCGCAGAGGACAAGGAACCTCGAGTTCTGGTTCCTCGTCAACAACATCACACAAGCATCAGCAAAACCAGCAGCCTTCCAACAATAATCGACAGAAATCGCAGTCGACAACGTCTCTTAACACAGCACACGAGCAGCAGCACAACAAACATCACCAGCAGTCGCCGCCATCGCAGCAACAGCAACAATATTCGAAATTCTATCCTAGCATTGATGCCACTTATGAACGGGGTGTCGACGTTGGTGACGACGAAGCGTTGAACAATCCCAAGCCACCTCATCAGCAGCACCTAAGTATCGTTAACAGCAATACATTACCACATAAGAAGTCCAAATTCAAAGGACAAAAGCACCCAAAGCAGTTGCCGGTTGATCAGCAAGAAGTGGTAGTAGCAGCAGCACTCGATTACACACCGCAACCACTACCGTTGCCGCCATTTAACAATGCTAGCCAACAACAACCACAACTAATGACGTCCATTGTAACCGCACCAAATACGGTTGTAAACAACAACTATAATTCAGGTCTCAATCCGTCTGATGCAGCAGATGTCTACAGTAAATTGAACCAATTGGCATTTCCAGCAAGTGCCGCTGCTGTAGCGGTTGCCGCTGCCGCAGCAGGTGGTTATCAGCAGGCTCAGCAGCAGCAACAATTCATCAATAACGAAAAGCAGCAACAGCAACTTTTAGAGGTAAGGTCAAAAAAAAAGTATACATATATTCTAATCTTTTGCTAATCCTTTTTTGTCTATGTTTAGGCTAACAACAAAATGCAAGAGCTGCAAACACAGCTAGATTGTTTGAGCCGTGAAAATCTGTCACTTGAAACGCGCATCGCCGAATTGTTACCAGTTCAAAGCGAAATAATAAAGCTAAAGAGTGATCTAGTTAAAATGCAGGTACGGAACTAATTTTAAAATAAATCAATCTAGTAAACTTTAATACATATAATTCTTAAACGTACATATATACATACATATATCTATTTATGTGGAGGGTTATCTATTTCGTGGTTTCAATCGGTAGGGCTGTCATACGTAATCGGCCAGAAATAACCGAATTAGCAGCGCTGGTTCCATATAAACATTAAACCAGAAAAACGTAACATGAAGTTTCAAGCTGTGATCTTAGCAGATATAAAAAAATATTTAGTCAAACTTCTTAAACATCTTAAACGTGGTGTGTAAGTTTGTTGGAGCCTACCCCTAAAAGTGGGCGTGGCACGCCCCTTGATAATTATACGAAGCATCCGTCCATATGAAGCCACCATGTCAAATATCAAGTTGATTTTGACTGAAATGATAAAGTTTTTCATGATAAATCACAAAATTGGGTGGTTAATTTGTATGGGGACTGCCGCTAATAGAGAAATCACATTTATTTCTCGATATGTGAGATGTTCATCCATAAGCAGCCACTATAATAAATTTTAAGTTGATATTTACTGTAATAAGCAAGTTTCCATACAAAAATTTAAAATTGGGAGGTTAGTTTCTATGGGGGCTACCCCTAAAAGTAGGCACGACGCGCCCCTTAATAAGAAGTCGTCATGTCAAATTTCACGTCGATATTGACTGCAATAAAAACGCTTTCCATACAAAAAAGAAAAAGTGGGCGGGTCGTTTGTATGGGAGCTACCTCAAAAAGTGTTGGGATCACACCCATTGATATTTATGTGAAGAGTTCCTTCAGGAGAAGCCACCATGCCAAATTTTAAGGTGATATTGACAGCAATAAAATAATGTTCATACAGAAAGTCGAAAGTGGGAGGGATGGTTTGTATGGGGGCTACCCTAAAAAGTGGGCGTGGCATGTCAATTTCTATACTATATTAAACTGCAATAAAAAGAAGTCTGTGCCGAGTAACAACCGGATATCTTAAATATTGGTGCCCAAAAAATGCGCAAAAACATTCAGACAGACGGACATAGCTAGATCGACTCGTCTCGTCGAACTGATCAAAAATATATATACTTTATCGGGTCTAGGATGCATCCTTTAATGCGTTACAAACTTTCAGACAAACTGATGTTTCACACTGGTACGCTAACAAAAGTTGGAGAATGCCAGCCATAGTTGCATATTACCTTAGGGTCCAGGCATTAGGCAATAACACGATATTAGTATATGGTATACTTCTTCCTTATGTAACATTTTGGAGTGGCAATAATGTGCATTATTATAGTTTATTGGTAAATTGTTTGCAATATGTAGAAAGTAGAAACAAGAAAGATTATTGTTGTTGTTGTAACAGCTTCGTTTGAGCTGCATCAGGAAATATATATACACAATTTATTATATATGAATGTAAGAGAAAGATAGACCGAAATGCAACCTCAGGTGTCAAGGTCTAGGAAAACCGCAACATCAACTAATCGTAACCAGAGGTCTAAAGGGCTCAATTGAGTCGGATGGGACGGGCAATTAAACAAATGAATTGTATCGTGCGGTGATTGACCGCATTCAGGGCAGCAATTAGTATTGCTTATCCCAACTCTTTCCCTGTAGCACTCGAGCATAATGCTCCATCCGGATCTTAACTGTGCAGGTTTCGTCCTGGTGCTACGAGGGAGATGTTTTTCGCTCTCATTAATAGGTGGAGGTCTTCCACCTAATATAATATTGTTCAGTTGCATCTTTATGCAATTGGGCTCTTCCAGAAGTAAAGTCATACTCCTCTATGTTGCTATCAGTGATAAAGCGATTTATACTCGTCTTATATATCCTGATATCAGATCTTATTCGGGTAGACGCTGATGTAGTGAGGGTGCCATGGTTCGGATGATCACGTCTGCACGCACCCAACAAGAACTGCTTCGAAAGCAGCTCATTATGTTGGTGAACAGGGAGTATCATCGCTTCATTATGCAAATGATCCTCAAGGGTCATTTGCAGACAACCAGTGGCAGTCCTCAGCGCACTATTCGGACTTCTTTGCAGGCATTGCCATTGAGTCTTACTTAGGAAAGGGGTCCATACAGGAGCAGCGTAATTTAGGACAGAACGTCCAATAGCTTTATAAGTTGTTGACATAATAAGTAAGCAATGGGTCAAATGTAGTTCCCAATATCATCGGGATATCGTAGGAACCCTTAGACCTCCAACAAAGACATCTAGTTCCATCCTCACCTCCTTAGTCCAGGAAGTGAAAATGGAGGCAGATGACTTATGAGTTGAAAGCCAAAGGTTGCGAGCATTGAAAAAATTAATAAATTGTCCAAATAGATGTTAATTCTCGCACAGATATCTTTTACATTCACGTCCGAGGATAAAACAGAACAATCATCTGCATAGGTAACTAGTTTTATATGGGGAGGGGGAAGGGCATCTTTGCCAAATAAAGGTTAATCAGAAGAGGAGAGAGAGACCCCACCCTGCGGAACACCTATCTTTACCTTACGATAACCCGACCTCACACCCCTGAACTCAACGTATGCCCTTCTACCATTAAGATTGTTCAATAGCCAGCGTTTCGTTTTATCGGGTAGTGGGGTGGAGTCCAGGTCTTGAAACAAGATTGCATGATCAACTGTGTCAAATGCCTTGTTCAAGTCTAGAGCCACCATCACTGTACGTTCGCATGGCCTCGGCTTATTAAGTCCATCAGCTATAAAAGTTGTAATTTCGCTTAGTGCTGAAGTAGTACCACGACCTTTCCTAAAACCGTGCTGATGATCTGCTAGAAGGCAGTGTTCTGTCATTGAAGGAAGTAATAATGACTCAAGAACTTTCACTACAGGTGAAAGAAACGATATGGGCCTATAAGAGGAACCAAGATCAACTTCACTGCCAGGTTTTAAGAGAGGTACAATCCTTGCTACCTTCCGTACATCAGGGACAATTAGCTGGGAAATTGATAGGTTTAACACATACGTGGGGTGTACTACCGCTATAGGCCCAAGGTGCTTCAGCATCAGCATTGAAATGCCGTCTGGGTCGAGTGCCTTGAAAGATTTTGCTTTCCCTATAGCAGCCAAAACCTCCTCACATGTAAAATCTACCAAATCTTCATGTCCTTTTTTCCTTCTAATATGACGTATGGATTTACGCTTTTAACCTATTCTGCTGAGACGAGTGTTGCACGAACTGTCTGTAGAAATAGGTGGCACACTTCTTTGTCGATCCTATTTGCACTCCCTCAAATGTGACAGATGAAAGAGCTCTATTCTGCGGTACAGCAGATATCTTTTTAATAGTGGTCCACAAACTTCGCGAATATAAGCGGATATAAGTTCACAAACTCAATCTCGACATCTCCGGACTTTACAGCCATACATTGTGTCTCCAGAAATGAATTCTGTTGACCAACAGAAGGCAGTGAAAAAGGTCTGAAATTCACTGTTTGATGAACGATGAATGCCAGTCCTCCTACACTGTTCCTGCCTCTGTCCTGCCTGACTATATTAAAGTCAGCAACAGATGCCAGCCGACATGAGTCTGTGAGCTTGGTCTCTTGCACTGCTGCAATTAAGACGTCATGACGCTCCATGTAGTCGACAATCTCAGCCACTTTCCCACGCAGACCATTACAATTGAGCTGCATAACTCTAAAGGAGTTAAACCGCTGCTCAATTGATGGACTCAGAGCACACATAATTTGTTGACGGGACGGCGGGAGGATTGGCCAAGACTGCGTAGAACTACAGGAGCTACATGACGCCCGCACGGGTGACCGGGACATAGGTGGGACAAGCATATTTCTATGTACAGGTACGCAAAGAAGCCAGCACTCCAATCTCTATGAGATCTAAGATCAGTGTACCTCCTCATATGACACCAATTGTGACAGCCGTTACATCGCACAGATAAAACATTGCGATGTATCTGAATGCCACAAACGGAGCATACCCAGCTTGCAACGGCAGCTGCTTGTGAGGAGGTAGCAGGTCCCGGGTTCCTCTCAATGCCGGCGCGGCACAGGAGTATTTTCAACAGTTGCGCCGACAAAACTGTTGAATCCATATAAGAAATTGTACATATATATACCTGATACAGCTTATTGGGCTGAGTTGGACAACCTTTGACTGCACGAATCTTCTTGTGCAGATCGGTCCTAGGCGAAAACCCAGTCGTCCTTGGGAACGAAAGATTAATGTAGTTGAGAGTGCTAAACTTTGTGATACCCTGTACCTTATCTAAGAATCTTTATTTGATCTATGTATGTAAGTCTAAAGAGAGAGTCTAGAGAGATAACATGTTTTGTGGCTCTATATCCTACAATCTGGAAGATCACGGCGCCCATACAGACGAAGAGATATACAGAGTGTTGTAGCTAAGTATATAGACTCGACTTTCTGTACTGATTTACGAAAAAATATAACTTTCGAGGTCTGCTCTGCACTCCTCATTTTGGTTGGTACGTACATACATATACAAATACATCGTGTAAATGGCCGTTGAAATTTGTATGTTTTTTATTGGAAAGATACTTTTATGTCATTGGTATCTAATTATAATTTGGAAAAAAAGTTCACTCTGGAAATTCAATTTTCGGCACACGAATCGTTTGTTGACTTCCAAGTTGTCCACCGCTCTGGTTTATATACAAAGATTAAGACGAGTTCACATATTTTCCCTTTTTGAGGTTTTTGGCATAACAATTTTTAAAAGTATTTTTAAAGGCGTGGATTTTGTGACTTGGAAACAATCATTGTCTTGATAAAGAAATAATCCATTTTATCGGCATTAAAGATTTGAACTGCTGTAAAACCCCAATCTATTACAATTTACTGCATATATGGATATAAGCATATATAGTCATATTGTGGGCTATATGTGAGAGTGACATCCAAAAGAGGTTCTATCTTTTATAATATCCGAGATCTCTCTGTTCAAACATACGAAGGACGGGTAGACGGACATATCTAGATCGTCTCAGCTTTCGATGCTGATAAAGAATGTACAACCTTTATGGGGTCTGACATGCCACCTTCAGCTTGTTACATAAATTTGCACAACTTAGTATACCCTTGGCCTCCAGGGCAGGGTATAAATATTTTTCTAAAACCAAAGAACCTAACATGGGTGGTAAGTTTGTATGGGTTTTACCCCTAGAAATATTTATGTGAAGCGTCGGCCTATCAAAAGCCACGATATTATATTTCAAGTTGCTGCTGCCAGTAACGAAAATGTTTTCCATACAAAAATCCAAAAGTGCGTCTCGCACATCATCTAGCTGAATTAGATGATGTGCGAGACACAGCTAATATTCTGGAAGAGAGCTGCACAAATATGCAGTCTATCAAGCCTATATCTCTGCTTAAGAAAAAGAAAGCCCCGGGGTATGACCGAATTGATGGCAGAGTGGCAAAGGGGCTTCCTGATAAAGCAATAATGTTTTCGGTACTACTCTTCAATACCATGATTCGCATCCACCACCACTTCCCATCTCAATGGAAGTGCGCTGTAATTATAATGATGCCGAAACCTGGCAAACCAGAAAATGTTGTTGCGTCTTATAATATTTGAAAGAATTTTTCTTGGTAGAATGCTACCTGCATGGTACCCCAGAACACAGAGTTTTCCAACATACTTATTCTTAAGGCCTATGAGAATAAGCAATATAGCTCTGCTGTTTTTCTCGATGTACAGCAAGCCTTTGATAAAGTCTGGATTGAAGGCCTTCTCTTCACAATTAAATCAATTTTGCCTACATCACAATTCCTTATTTTGAAGTCGTACTTACTTAACCGTGCCTTCACAGTCGAGGTGAAAGATGATCCTCAGGGATCCGCCGCATTGCAGCTGGTGTACCACAAGGCATGGTGCTTGGTCCTGTCCTTTATACTTTGTATACTGCTGATATGCCAGTTCCAGTAAATGAGAACATGCTTCTGTCTACATATGCTGACGATGCGGCCATACTTGCAAACTCAAACTGTCCACACGAAGCTTTATCTAACATTCAAAACTATCTTGAAGATTTTCAACGTTGGGCAAATCACTGGAATATAGAAGTCAATAGCGAAACGTCTGTACTTTTTCATTGAGGCAAGAGAACTGCCCGCCCGTTTTGCTCAACAATTTGGTAATACCTCATGTTGATCATGAATACTACTTAGGTTTTAACTTTGAAAGACGTGGCACCTGGCGTAAGCATATTCAAAAAACCGCAGCAGTTTGCTACGCTAAACTCAAAAAGTTAAACTGGTTACTTCGCCCAAGTTGTAAACTCAGCCTCGAAAATAAACTACTTCATTACAAATCAATCATTATGCCCACCTGGATGTATGGAATACAATTAGGGGGCACTGCTGCTGCCACAAATATAAACCGTATACTAGTACTTCAAAACAAGGTCTTGCGTAAAATAACAGATGCTCCTTGGTATATGCGCAATAAAGTTTTACATCGAGATTTGAAAATACCAATAGTCATGGAACTGTTGGAACTTCCACAGCAGCAGATATAATGATCGACTGGCTTCTCATCTTAATCATTTAGTAGCGGCTCTGGTCGTTAATACATGTCGTAGACGGCTCCAACGATTTCATCCAAATGATATTCAAAATAGGCATTAAACCTTATTTTTTTGTTAGTAATGGTAATGTACATTCTCTAAGCGAAATGCCTTAATGTCACTTTTTTTAACATACAAATGTATTATAGTTTTTAAGTAAACTGATTGACATTAACTTACGATAATACAAAAAAATATCTTAAAAATTGATAAATGCGTTACAAACTATATGTGAATGGTATAAAAAAGAAGGTCGGAGTTCACATAAACTGTATAAAACCATAAAAAGCTTGATGGGAGAGTCGATTTCTTAAGTCGCAAAAATATATATATGTTTTTTTTTTTACTTTCCCAGGCTGGTATGACGCGAGCTAGTTTCCGTAGAAAAATCCCGTTAACTTGAAATTTCATAACTTGCAGTCGTTTTGCCGCAGTGGTAAAAAAACATATTCATTCGCATTTTTTTCTTAAATATACGTTATAATTTGATAGTATGCCAAAATTGTATGTCAAATAGTATGCCAAACTATATTACAAAGTAGGCTACTTTGTAATATATTTTGTAGAAAGCACTATGAAGAAGGTACAGTAGGTATGTGACTATTTTTATATCATTCACACATAGAGTGAAATGGTATTATCAGTTTGTCTGAAAGTTTGTAACGCATATTCTTGATCAGCTGGACGAGAGAATCTAGCTATCTCTGTCTGGCATCTTATAGACGGACGCACCACATAAATATAAAGGGCCGTGTCCGGGCACTTTTAGGAGTAGTACCTATACAAATTTACGTTCCAAGTCTGGATTCTTAGGCTTTGCAAATGGTATTAAAGCTCTCCAGAAAATACCATTACAAAACAGATTTATGATAACCCAATGTGTTTCCTTTAAATATTTTCTTAATACCCAAGAGTGAAAGTTGGTTTTGCCACCAAAACGATTTATAGCGCCATTTTCTGGAGATTTGCTTAAAATAGTGTAAGAAACCATTAGAAATAGTCGGATATCGTCGCAATAATTGGGCCCCATAACTGGATATGTGCTCCTTACAAAAATCTTGGGAACTGATTAGGGAAAATGGTATTTACGTTAGTCATCAGCTTTGTATATATACCAGTGCCAACTATTGCTGATTGCAGCGCCAATTCCAAAAACCCATTGGAACATGTATATCCTATATTGTCCTTCCCAGGATTGATCAAGTAACAATTCTTCACTACGGTTTTTTGAGAGCTTTTCTACAGGAAACCGCAATTAGTTAATATTCTTTTTTTTTGTGCGATTTTCTAGACGGGATTGGCTTGAACAGAAAAACAAGAAAGAGTTGTGTTGCAAAGCCATTTTCCAGAAAGGAATGGTTATAAAAAACCTAATTAAATAACAGAAGGAAAATTTTACTTTCCAAACATAAAAGAGGCCAGATGCTACCATAGATTAGGGCATAAAGTATATAGATTGAAATCCCAACTGATATTTAAATAGTTATTCACAAACTGGTACTTATAAATTTCATAGCTACCGGTCCAGTGGTTTAGACGCATATAAGCGACAATCATACAAACATTAATTTTTGCATGAAAAATTTGTGTATTGTAGTCAATATCAACATAATAATTGATACGGTAGCTTCTAGTTGACGGACGCTTCACTAATACATCAATAATCACTTTTTCGGGTAGCCCTAAGTCAATATTAGCTTGAAAATCGTTGTGGTAGTTAACAACCCTATTAGGAATAACCAAAATGCGGAAATATGTTGTTTTGCGCCGCTGTAAACACAATGAAAAAGAGGAATCTGAATTGTCCAATTTCTTCTTTTCATCTTTCTATGCCCTCAAAAGGGCGATTCATATTGGAGACCATGTCGGTCGAACGAGCAGCTCGAAATTGTTGGGGGCGCAGTTGCCAACATGATGGCGAGCATCAGTGGAGTGTGTTTTTCTTTTGGTAAAATTTTAAAATAAGAAGAATCAACATTCAGACGCCGACTCTAGTTCTTTTAATTAAGCTACAATCTTACATAAATCATAATAAAATATGCCGAATATTTCCATTTCAGACCACTACAAGGTGGAGCCCCATTCAAAGTTTTTGTATGAACTTTTTATACCATTCACACACAGTGCGAAATGGTATTATCAGTTTGTCTAAAAGCTTGTAACGCATTAAAGGAGAATCGTAGACCACATAAAGTATATAAATACTTTATCAGCTCGATTGACGAGTCGATCTAGCTATGTCCGTCCGTCTGTCTGTCTGGTAGTTGTTGCGCATTGTGTGGGATCAATTTTGAAGATATCTAACTGAAACCCGAGACTTATTTTTATAGTAGTCAAATAGAGCATCCATATTGACATGCCAGGCCCACTTTTTAGGGTAGCTTCATACAAACCACTCGACCACTTTTGACTTTTTGTATAAAAACATTCTATACAAAATTCAATTTCAGCTTGAATAGTGGCTTCTTATTTTCTACCGCTTCATAAACATATACTGAAGGGTGTGTCCCACTTTTGTGGGTGGCCTCTATACAAACCCGCCACAAGACGATATGAAATTTCTAGTGAATGGTATTAGAGCTTCAGTTCAACCGAAGTTAACAGTTTTTTTTTTGTTTTTAGATTTTGTTGTTAATTACGCTAAAGTCTTAATTCTAAGGCCCAGATCGGAACTCTGCAAGGGGTACCCCCCCCCCCCCCATGCAAACTTGACCACCATTTTAAAGTTTTTGTGTAAAATTCTATTTTTGTTGTTAATTAAGTGAGTGAAATAGTTTTGATATGGCAAATTTGGTATATCTTCCGTCAACTCTAATAAAATATTCCTCATGTATCTAGATCGCACTGCTGAAAATTATAGCTCATACAAATTTATGGTTCACATAAGGAGCATTAAACAAGGTACAGGCTATCTTGATGTCGAGCACACTCGACTGTAGATTTCTTCTTTGTTTTAAATAAAAATTTGTCTTAAGAAATATTGACAACTGAATATCTAAAATGTTTGCTAAAAATTTCGTTGTGCGCTTATGGTTTACATTTATCTTTCACAGAATATACAGGAGAAGAGTCAAGTGGAGATTGGCAATCTCAAGTATGAGAATGAATCGTTGCGAAATCGTTTACGTGACGTAGTCAACTCCCCATTGTCGGATGCCGAGAAACATCAGATCATTAAGGACTCTCAGCGGTTACACAGTTCAGCGCCAGCTTCAATAGCGTTACCGAATGTTAGTATACACTTAAAAATTTTGAGTTGTGTATCTCTATTTTTTTATTTTTTTTTTTTTGAATTGATTTCAGTCGATCGATTCGGCGAACGACATGGTCAGTGCTGGAACTCCTTGCCAAACTCCTGACTGGGACAAGCACTCATCATCCAGTGAGATATCTGTTGCGTGCCTGCAGGATAAAATCATACAAATGGAGGAGACACACTATTCTACTAATGAGGAATTGCAGGCCACGCTGCAGGAACTCACCGATCTGCAATCGCAACTTAGTGATACGCAAACAGAAAATGAACGCCTCGCCGAGGAGAAGGATGTGCTCTTTCAGTCGCTATGCCGACAGACGGAGAAGCTAAACGAATCGCGTACACAAATCTCAACATTGCAGGAGTTGTTGCTGCGCGGTGACAATGCCAAACAGGTAGAAGCAGGCAATGTGGAACGTGAAAAGAAACTGCTCGATCTGATCAAGACATCACAGGAAGAACGCGAGTCGGTTCTCGTTAAGCAGGAAGAAATGAACGCCGAAATTCAGGAGTTACGCTCTACTGTCGATGTCTCTAGTCTGGAGCTGCAACGCCAGCGCGAACGCATAGCATTACTCGATTCGACACTGGACGCTACGAATGCAGAACGTAAACAGACTGAGGCGCAACTCCTGCAGGCCAAAGAAGATATTTTACAGCGTGGTATTGAAATAAATCGACTGAGCACTTTGCTTGATAACGCACGCTCAAAAATTGATGAACTTGAAGCAGACTTAGCTCGCGGTGATAAAACCGATTTGAGTGATGTGCTCGATGCAGCGCGCAAGGAAAAGGATGTCCTCGAGGAGCGTGTGGCTGAGCTGCAGGACCAGTGTGAGCGCAGTCAGGCGGATGTACGCCGTCTACGGGATCAACTCTCTGGTTTGAACGAGGAGTGTAAGGTAGCGAAAAATAATGCAAAGTGTGCCGTATCGCATCTTGAATATCGACTCGAAAAGCTGCAGCAGGACAAGGATAAACTCGGCGGTGATTGGCAGCAACTAAACGAGAGTCTAGCAGAGCTGCAAGTTCAATGCAAATGTCATCAGGAGGACAAGTCACAGCTGCAAGCGCTACTTAGGGAGACACAACACCATCTGGGCGATGTCCAGCTAAAACTAGGTGAAGCAGAGTCCCGGCTTGAAAAGGAGTCAAAGCTACGCAAACAAGAGGCTGAGGAATGGCAACAATTCCAAGCGGATCTATTGATGACCGTACGTGTTGCGAATGATTTTAAGACTGAAGCGTTAAGCGCTCGCGAGCAGTTGGTGCTCGACAATAAGACGCAAAAGGAGAAAATTAAACTTCTGGAGCAGCAAATTGAGAAGCTGAACAAGCAACGTTAGTACCGTTATATAGTGTGAGGTCGTCGAATTGATCTGAAATAATTCTGTGGTCTATTTACAGAAATCCAACAGAACGAAACACAGCAATCGGTGTTATCAACTGTCCAGCAGGAAATGGCATCACGACGCAGTAAAATTGGCGTCGGTAGCTTTAGTCGGCAGGACTCACGGCTTTCTGTAAAGACGCTCATCGAGAGCATCGAGAATAATAAACAGGTGTGTATGCTCAATATCTTCTTAATTGATGTACGTTTCTTCGAAAGAAATGTTCCCAGTATATTTATATTTAAGATATAATAATGCTTAATCAAGGTTAAAATTTTACGGCAAAAGCGAATAAACTCAGTTTTCACTTAGCTAATGACGCCAAATGGATCATAATATGCAATCTTCTTCTACACAAAAATGTTTCTACCTATATCCGTTATAAACTTTAAAATCATCCAACTGATCCGACTCGCACTTGGCCGTTTTTTTTTATATCCAATCCCCTCAAGAAAATAACATGAAAACAGAACTCTTTTAGCATACAATTGCGGTTTCACGTAAAATTGCCTTATTCCTTACAAGTTGTAGTGAAGATATGGCTCTTAATCAATCCTGGGAAGGACTATGTGTTCCAGTCAATTTTTTGAATCGGAAATGAAATCAGCAATAGTTTGGCACTGAAATAATCTTCTGTTACAGGAGCCCAATGCTTGAGACTATAACCAACACTCTCCTCTGGTTTTTTGTACCATTTTAAGCTCATCCTCTCCAGAAAATGGCTCAAAAAAGATATTCCAGAAACTGAAGTATGGAATTAGTCTCAAAGAATTGTAATGAAGATTGACCACTTGGTCAATCCTGGAAAGCATAATGTGGGATATACATGTTGCAATGGGTTTTTGGAATGGGCGCTGCAATCAACAATAGTTGGCACTAGAATATATATAAATCAGGTGACTACTTAAAATACCCTGTTCCCGCCTCAATTCCCATGATTTTTGTAAGGAGCCCATATCCTGTTGCTGGAGCCCAATTATTCCGACTATCCACCACACTCTCGAATGGTTTTTTTGTACCATTTTAAGCTACTCCTCTCCAGAAAATGGCACAAAAAAGAAGATATTCCAGAAACTGACCAAATAAAAAACCCTGTTCCCGCCTCAATTCCCAAGATTTTTGTAAGGAGCCCACATCCTGTTGTGGGGACCCAATGATTCCGACTATCTCCCACACACTCGAATGGTTTTTTATACCATTTTAGGCGAATCCCCTCCATATAATGACATTTTCGGGAGGGAGGCATCGTAGACCCCATAAAGTATATATATTCTTGATCAGCTCGACAAGTCGAGTCGATCTAGCCATGTCTGTATCTATATTGTTGCGCATTTTTTGGGCACCAATATTTTTGCTATCCAGTAGAAAATTGGTACATTCAATTATTTTTATTGCAGTTTAATAGATTATCAAGACTGGCCCGCTACGCCCACTTTTTGGTGTAGCTCCACAAATTTTTTGTATGATAACTTTTTTATTGTAGTCAATATAAACTAATAAGCCTCATATACATTTTTCGGATACGCCCATGCCAACGAACTGCCCACTTTTGTGTTTTTGTATGAAAAACTTCTTTACTAAAGTCATTATTCAGTTGAAATGCGATGAGGTGCCTTTTTATGGACAGCTGCTTAACATACACTTTTTATAAAAAACGTCAATATCAACTTAAAATGCGATATGGTGGCATCCACAGCTTTTGGAGTGGCCCATTTTTATACCATTCACACATAGTGTAAAATGGTATTATCAGGTTGTCTGAGTTTGCATTAAAAGAGGCTGCTTTGACCTCATAAGGTATATATATTCTTGATCAGCTCGACAAGACTAGCCGATTTACTTCGTCTTTCAGGATGTTGTGAATTTTGCTTTTTGTATCAATTTTTACGATAGTTAGCTGAGACCCGGCACATAATCATATTTTTATTTCAGTTAAATAAAGTATCCATATTGACATGTCACGCCAGCTTTTCAGGGTATCCCCTATACAAACCACCCACCGTCTATTGGTTTTTTGTATTAAAACATCATTAAGTGTGATACTCCTACTTTTTTAGGGTAACCCCGATGTAAATCAAGTATCCAGTTTTGTGATTTTTCATGAAAAACTTTTGTATTACAAACAAAATAACATGAATTTTTATATTCTGCGTCCACTTTTTATTTCTGTATAAAAAACATTTTTATTTCAGTCATTATCAACTTCAAACTTGACATTGATCCTTTTTATGGATGGATCTATGGGTGTGATTCCCAACTTTTAGGAGTAACCATAACAAACTGACCACCTAGTTTTAAGTTACCATAACCAGTGCGTGACGTAGTGTCTGGGCCATGGCCGTATGGCAAGCAAGTGGTCACTGCGAATCAGGCTCGATCATTTCTCCATTTCTCTTGGATCTTCTGTATCTCTTTTAAGAAACGGAGAATAACCTTAGACGAGTTGTTTCTGACCTTATCAGATGTTGTAAAGGGGATATATATATTCATCTGCTCAATTCTGAGCTTGATCAAGGCCGGACAATCGCATAGTAGATGTAAACTAGTTCCGTCGTCCTCTAGACAGTGTCTGCACTTTCCTTCTGAGGAGAGACCTAGTTTATTTAGGTGATATCTCATTGGTGGCCAGTGAGGTAGCCCATAAGCAGCCTCACGTCAGATTTATTGAGATGCGCGTCGGTTTTAGTCGAGGGATGCAGTGCTTTTAAAACGATATACTATGAAAAATTTAGACTTAGCCCAGCTAAGTCCACAATATCATTCCGGACTTCTAAAGGGAGTTGCCGAACCAGTCCTCGCTAGGCCAGGTACCCAACAAATCACGACTTTACGGCCGATTGACAGTTGTTGTAGGATATCGTAGCAGCGAAGAACTAGCCTCGAGAAAAAATTACAAGAGGTTAGTGCTTTAATAGCCCCTTGGCTATCTGAAAGGATGGTTATGTTGCCTCTTACAGAAGGGCATTAGTTGGTCGCAATCCGAAGAGCTGAACACATTATGTCCGATACAGTATGTCCATATCTCCCCGAGACCAGGATCGCCAGGTCATCAGCATATCCAGTTCATTGTACCCTTGTGAACTGAGCTCGATTAGGAGGTCGTCTATCACAAGGGACCAAAGAAGTGGGAGGACTCCCACTCCTTGATCACCTTGTCACGTGGATTTTACGTGGCTTCAAGCCAGGCAATGGTGAGATTATCTATACCCCTCTGCACAAGTGCTGGAGTAAGGGAGCCGTAGTCCATGTTATCAAAAGAACCCTCAACGTCAAGAATACCATCCAGCGATATTTCTTTTGATTTAAATGTACTTTCGTTTTTATTGACCATGTTGTGATGTGCGCCTACCGTTGATTAACCCTTCATATAGTCGAATGGATTTTTATAAAGGGGGTTTGAATCGTTGATTGATCAATCAATCAGGAAGGAAGGATGTAAGACTGAAGAAGGAAGGATGTAAGACTGATAGGTCTATAAGATTTAGACAGTTCCATGGGTCTGTTACCCTGTTTGGAATAAAAACGACGAACACCTTCCACCATGACCGCGGTATATAACCCAAGTTGAAACTAGCCCTCATGCGAAGTATCAGAGGGTCGATCAGGATATCTTAACAGTTTTGAAGCAGGATATCTTAACAGTTTTGAAAGGACATGATCGCGCATCGAACTTTGTCCTTATCAAGAATAACGCTAGATATGTTCCAATTTCATCTGTTTATTACACATTTCCCCATAGACCCAGGAAAGTGTACTTGAAGCAGGTGTTCAAGTGTTCCCTGTCTGCTATCGGTGTAAAGACCGTTGTCTCCCTTCTAGAGTCCGATGTCGTTACGCTTATCCTTTGTTATATGGACGGGCTGCATCCGGTAGCGTTTGAAAACCACCACAGTACCTTCTCCAGGACCCACGCTTAGGTGGCTCTACAATCGTCTATCGGTCAAGGCCGCACGTAAGAAAACGCACCATTCGGTGTAGTTTAGTGTGCGCCGGCGCCAATCTCTGGCAATCCGGAGCTTCTTCAGGTCATCATGGGCCTTCAGGTTTCAAGTTCAGGTTTCCGTCGTGAACCTTTAGTGCTGGAGCTTCGGGGTTCATCAGGATGAGGTGACCAGCCCAGTTCAGCCGCTAGAATTTAATGCGCTGGACTATGTCAACCTCGTCATACAGCTCATGGTTCATACGGGTCCTAAACTCGACGCCAACTCTAAGAGGACCAAAAATCCTACGAAGAATCTTTCTCTCGAACACTCCTAAAGACGCTGTATCCGTTGATGTCAGTGTCCATGCTTCTGCGCCATACAGTAGGACCGGGATTATCAGTGTCTTATAGATTTTTAATTTCGTACTTCGAGAGAGGGCTCTACTTCTAATTTGCTTGCTGAGCCCAAAGTAGCAGCGATTAGCAAGCGTGATTCTTCGTCTGATCTCTCGGCTAACATTGTTGTCGCTGGTAATTTCTGTTCCCAGATAGACGAAGTTTTCTATAACATTGAAGTTGAAATTCTCCATACTCACAGATCTTCTGCGAGTGGACACCAGGTACTTCGTTTTGTCCTCGCTCACCTCTAGGCCCATGAGACGTGACTGCTTCTCAATCTCCGAGAACGCCCTGCTTACTCGCCGTTCGTTGATGCCTATGATGTCTGTCATCAGCATATGCGAGTAGCATCACTTCCTTATCGCCCGATCGTTCTACGTATGGGCATTGGCGTAGGATGTACTCCATCATTAGATTAAAAAAGTCGCACAATAAAGCATCACTCTGCCTGAAACCTCTCTTGGTATCAAAGGGTTCGGAGAGGTTCTTTCCTACTCTGACGACGCTTTGGGTGTGTCATCATGCAAAGCCAAACGATCTTTGCTGGGATACCAAGTTCATATAGGGCGTCGAAGAACTTCGTTCTTATCGGTGTGTCGAAAGCGGCCTTATAATCGACAAATAGGTGGTGTGTGTCTTTATTGTACTCGTGGGTCTTTTCCAGGATTTGGCGTAAAGTGAAAATTTGGTCACTGGTCGACCTCTTTTGTCTGAAGCCGCACTGATACTGGCCTATCAGTGCATTCGTGCATGGCTCCAGCCATTTACACAGTACGCGGGACAGAATTTTGTATCCTATTGAAAGGAGAATTATTCTCCGGTAGTTCGCGCAGACAGCGGGGTCTCCTTTCTTGAAGATAGGACAAAGAACACTGAGATTCCAATCGTTGGGCATGCATTCATCGGAACATATTTTGCGTAAGAGTTAGTGCATACGCCTTACCAACTCTTCGCCACCGGTCTTGAATAACTCAGCTGGCGACTCATTGGAGCCTGCTGCTTTGTTATTCTTCAGCTTTTTAATTACTGAGTCGACTTCGTTATAATCCGGTTGCGTATCTTTTGATCGGGACTGCGCCAAGTAGAATTGTGTATGTCTCGGTGTGGAAATCTGGTGCTCGATTAGCCTCTCTCCAATGCTGGAGGTAGCGTCGTGAAGGCTAAATTTTCGGACTGTTGGGCCAAATATTCCTCCCTTCCCAATTTTGGCGTTGAAATCGCCAAGCACGATTTTTACATCGTGATTGGGGCAGCGCTCGTAGAGACGTTCGTGACGCTCGTAAAATTCATCTTTGGCCGCATCGTCTGCGACTTCCGTCGGGGCGTGTGCACAAATCAGGCTAATGTTGAAGTACTTAGCCTTTATACGTATCGCGACCAGGCGCTCGTCCACAGGTATGAAACTGGTGACAAGTCCTCGTAGTTTCCTACGAACCACGAAACCGCATCCAAATTCGTACTTCTTCGCATGGCAGCTATAATAGATGTCACAGGATGACTTTTTTTAGCAGCCCTGTCCTATCCATCTCATTTCCTGTATTGCGGTGAAGTCAGCCTTAAATTTGTCGAGGACATCAACCAGCTGGATATCTGCACCAGCCCTGTGGAGTGACAGGACATTCCAGGTGCATATCCGTAAATCATGGTCGTTAAATCGTTTGCGGGGGTCGCCATCATTGGGGGATTTTACCCTAGGCTTCCTTTGTGTCTTCACTGGTACGTTTTTGCCTTCTTACAATTTGCTCTTTTCGCTTGGTTGAAGAGTTTCATAACCGTCAGGCGCAGGGTGGCTAACTTATCAGTCCACCATGGAACGAGCTTGTCTTCCTAGGAGGGTAGACCTTTGAGAAGATCCCTGAAGCCCCTGGTTTTTCGAAGCAAATATGTTGGTGGTCAAAGAGTCTCTCTCTTCGATCTGGGTTCCCATTAAGTAATTTAAAAGGTACTCACCTCGGTTGTTGGTGTCATTGCTGTCCCAGGTGTGATGTGCATTAGCCCACATCCAACAATGATGTGCCTATTATTGGTGCGACAGTGTTCCACTAGCCGCTGCTTTGAAGGGGTCTTCTTTGAAACAGTTTTGAAGGAGCCTGCTTTGGAATCACCTTTCTCGTTTGGCCAGGCGCCGGCGAAGAAGTTGCCGCGGGCTGATTCTTCTGCCTTTTGGATGGTCCTTCCTCCTTTCTCGAGACCAGCGGTGTGCCTGATCCCATAGCGATGGCAGCCATAATGGCCACATTGCCTGCTGGTGGAAGACTGGGTTTCTGCAGTTGGCGTCTGTGCATCAGACTTCTGCGGCTCTGTCTGCTACTGTGCCAATTTTTCTCGCCAGAAATTTCTCGTTTGTGAAATAGCCACTATAAGGGAAATAGCCACGAACCCAATGTGTTTGTAGAAATTAATTTTCCTCCAATAGTGCGAAGTTAAAACGAACCTTTGCCCTAATGTGGCTGATGTTGGTTTAACCCATATTACCGTCTCGTTGTTCGAACACCCATTCTGGCTTCACAGACACTCGATTGTGGCATCGATGATAGCCACTTGCAGCAGCTCCATTTGCTCTGATGTAAGAGGGAAGTTAGTTGTAGCGGTCGAAAAGAAGTCCAGCTTAACGCTACTCGCTACACGGCTATATGAAGTTTTCGCTGATCCTTTGGTAGACCGGCTCTTAGAAAGATGAATTACAGGGGAATTGTCCTCCGAACGGACTCTCCTTAGAGCTCTCTTTACGTTTAAGTTAGAATTTACAAATATTTATTTCTTCATAGTTGCTAACTTGAAGCTTCATGTGAATGGTATTAAAGTTTCTGTTCTATCGAAGTTAACGATTTTTCTTGTTTGTGCCAAAAATATATATATTTTTTGGTGTCTCCGATACTTCCTACGTTATGCTTCATACATTTTGAAAGTGCAAATTACAAATATTTTATGAACGCGATGTAAAAAAAAAAAATGTTTACTCTTCGACACTTCTTGACACTCATTTTAAAAGAAACAAGTAAGAATAAACAAGATGTGAATTCACGACTACAAAATACCCCACACCCGTGCTAATATAGACCTATGTAGACTTTGCAATTTTAAATCACAAACAAAAATTTAAATTTAAAAATAAACAAAAGAATATGAATTTCTAGCTGGCTCAAGATCCTTTACATTGGGAAATATTTTTTATATATATAGTTTCTCAATGCAAAAGAAGGAATAATGAACAACATTTTTGATTACACAGAAAAAATGATCAGCTTCTGATACACGTATTTCAGAGTATCTCAACACCCATCATTAGTCGGATTGGCCCTACATTGCTAATGATTGTTTTATATCATGCTTAATTGCAAAACGTCTTGTGTATTCCACGAATTTCTGTTATCCAATCATAACGAAATGGGAAGACGTTAAACTTTTCAAGCATGTTCTAATTCGTGCAAGTACGGCTATCTTTCATTCTTCTATGTATTGTTGTTGCATTATCACCTTTGAAACTTGCCATTGCCTAGTAATAACGAACCATTACTCGAGAGAGTGCAAAATGGGGCGTTTTGATAGTTTTTGTCATTGATTGTTAAACAATCAAAGACGAATGTTTTATCATAATAAATATTATTTTTCATTTTTAATTAATTGTGGAACATAGTGGAATAATGTAAGGTGCCAGATTCACTTAAATCTAGGTGTAATATACTGTACCTTATATATTATTCTACCAAGCGATGTGTAATGCAGCAGCTAACTGTGTGTACGATTGTGTGTATTAGCATGCAAACAACCACCAAGCATTTGATAAGAAACTGTTTTCCTTTGTGATTTGGTTTGATATGGATATTGCGTATTTTACATTGTTGTATGTGATATACTGTTACATAGTTGTTTAATTATAAATTGGTGACTCAAAAAATAGAGCGCTAGGACGCATGCAACTACCTTACATTATGAGGTTATCCATTTCGTGGTTTTAAAACCGTGTTGACTTACAAACTTATCTGTCGTTCCAAACATCATTTTTTGAGTTTGTCATGTACTATAATGGATCTTTCAACCACAGAATAACATGTTAAAAATGTAAAAAAATTCTGTTACAAAAGTGGTGATGCTACGAACGGTTTCGAACAAAATTTTCTTCACCGGTGAGGACTATTTCGCACTCGGTGTTTACAAAAACTTTTCTCATTTGGAGCTCTGAAAGACATACAAAATTTGAAGAGTGGTTCTTAAACGTATTATCTGGTCGTCCTTGGGTCGTATTTATTCGAAAGTGACGCTGTAAGGACGGTTACCGTTAATGCAGAGCGCTATGGATGTACGATATTCGCTTCCTCTTTGGCCAACAATTGAGAATTTTGACTAGGACGATATCGACGATCGACAAGAAGGCGACACTACACGACTAAAATTGTCTTTATTACGCGTGAAGTCTCCAGTACAAGTAATTTCACGATTTGGCGATATCAATTGGGCATCGAGATCATGCGATTTCACGCCGTTTGACTTTTTTCTATGATAAAGATCGTGTCTATGTAGATATTCCTCAAACTTTAGACAAGTTAAAAACAAATATTTAGCAAGTTTTGGCCGAGATACCCCCGTAATATGCAAAACAGTAAAAAAAAGAACAAGCGTTAATGTGTATGACCATCTATAAGATGCCATCATATCGTTTATATAGTTTATATTGCGTTTTTCATACAAATGTATAAAAGTGAGCTGTGGGCTTGTATGGTACTACCCTAGAAAAGTGGGCGGGACACGCCCATTTGCATATGTATATGAAGCGGTTGTCCACTAAATCCAACCAAATCGAATATTAAGCTAATATTGATTTAAATAAAGAGTTTTCATTTTCATTTTTCATAAGAAAGCAGATATCATATCAATTCACTACAATAAAAAAGTTTTTTCATACAAAAAGTCAAAAGTGGGCGGTTGTTGTTGTAGCAGCTCCTTCTTCTTGTGAGCTGTATCAGAAAATCATATGTATACAATTCATTATATATAAAACAAAATGTAATAGTGCAAGCAATGTTTGTGAAGGAGGAAGAAAAACCGAAATGCAAACCTCAAGTGTCAAGGTCTAGGAAACAGGCAACATCCACTGGTCGTAACCAGAGGTCTAAAGGGCTCAATTGTGTAGGATGGGACGGGCAACTGAACAGGTGAAAAGTGTCATGCGGTGATTGACCGCAATCAGGGCAGCAATTTGTATTACTTATCCCAATTCTTTCCCTGTAGCACTCGAGCATAACGCTCCATCCGGATCTTAACTGTGCAAGTTTAGTCCTGGTGCTACGAGGGAGATGTTTTTCGCTCTCACGAATAGGTGGAGGTCTTCCACCTAATATTATGAAAAAAAAAAAAGTGGCTGTATCAGGTAAAGTGGGCGGTGGGTGAGGTTGGTTGGGGGCTACCTCAAAAATGTGGGCGTAGCGGGTCAATCTTGATACTCTATTAAACTGCAATATATATACTTAACGATGCTTCCTTAAATGCTTTACAAACTTTCAGACAAACTGCATTTCACACTATGTGTGAATGATATGAAAAATTTAAGTTTCTCAAAGCATTTCAAACACAAGAAATGAATTAATAAATAAGCTTTTTCTTGAATATTTATGTTGTGTATACTTCATGGAATTCAATATGGACCGACGTTAACTTTTTTGGTTGAGCTGAAATTCAATATTCACTTGTGAACCTGATGACAATACAATGTTATGTAACTGTTGATAGGTACATCAAAAGTACGCATTCAGTAAGGTAGACAAAACGAAAATAATTAAATTAACTTGGTGTGAAGATTTGCTCGATCGCAAGAGTCTTTAAAATATGCTTAACTGAGAACAACACAGCGAATAGCTCCTTAATGTGCAAATATTGAAAGGCAGAGTATCAAGTCATGGTAAGAGCCTTCACATGGAACTACAGGCATGCTGCTTTACGTATGCACATTCGAAACACTTGAACAGTCACAAGCGAGAAGAATGCCAAACGCAGAACTGTAAGTGAAAGATCGACGCGCTAAACATGAAGATATACTTAGCTTGTAGGTTTTTAATTTCACGTCACACAATTGGGCAGAACATAATTAGTAACAGTAGGGAAGAGCGAGAACAATATTTTCCGCCGGGTCCCTTCCGGATCTCTCGGTTTATTTCCATGTACGCCTGTCTGTGGAGTGTCTTGTATCTAACATAAGCTCTTTCGTTTTTATCTGCATTTTGTCTATAAAATAGCAATCTAGCTCTTGGGATATTGGTTTCAAACTTGGTATTGTGACTTTTTTCCACCAATTTTTGAGGTGACCTCCATACCCAGTTTTGCCTTTTTGTATGAAAAACGTTCTTATTACAGTCAACATCAACCTAAAATTTGATAATGCGGAGTCTTATAGCCGGACGTTTCACACATAAATGGGCTTGCTCCGCTCACTTTTAGGGGTACACCATACTTATTTACGACACACGTTTTGATTCTTAGGCTTTAAATTTTTGCTTTATAGCTACTAAGTGCACAATTTGAAACTTCATGTTAAAGCTTCAGTTCGGTATGTCATGTAAACCGTATGTGATGGTTGTTGATGTGCGGTACCTAGAGAGTCTATTCCGCTGATTTGGTTTCCCTAGATATATAAACGGACGATTGATGATGTTGATCCTGAGTATATAATCTTTATGAGGTCTCCGATGCTTCCTTCACTATATTACATACATTTTGCCGTTTATTAAACCCAGTAAACTCTGCTTAAAAATACAATGCAATAATAAATGACAACAATATATCAACACAGTATGTTCCGCTAATAGCAGGCGGCATCGCGCAGCATATACAGCCAAGTGGTTTATATTCCCAACAGACGGATACAGCTGATATTCAGATTGGATGTTTGAGAATATGTTAGAGTACCCCGAACAAATTGTGCGTTTCTGGAGTTTCCGACTCAAAAGCTTAATGTTGAAAAAAAAATGCGAAGCGGAGAAAGGGTACATAGAGCAGAAATACTTTTTGCTGGTCCCACTATAGCTAATCAAGTTTTACTGCCGCACTTTCCCAGTTTCAGTGGCAATCCAAAAAGAATGGCCTTCTGAAATTCAACTCTATATTTTTTGGTAGTAAGACTGTTAGTGTTTCCACTTTTTTTCATTTACGAACATTTTTTCCAGAGCAAACAGGATGATATAGTTGCAGCAGTGGAGTCATCACAATATAGCTCCACCTCGAGTTTGAACAGCGGTACACTGGATGCTACATTGCCTATTATATTGCCAGTGAGCAGCAGTGAATGGCATGAGAGCGTAAGTGTGGAATCCTATACGTTTTATATGACTTAAGCTGAACTCTCATCATTTCATTTTCTATTTTTGAACTATTCAGGTGCGCCTTCCTGCCATTGGTGTCACTGTGACCGCTGGCGGCCCAACCACTACTACACCAGTACATTCACCATCTCCTACACTAACTACAACCATAAATACCAAAGGACCATTACGTGAACAGCAGCAACAACAGCCACCAACGCCTCCAAGTGCGCTTAATTCCATTAGTTTTAGCAACGTCTCAAAGTCGCTATTGAGTGGTATGTAAAGCGTAGTATGCGCTGAATTTATTTGATTAATTATTAGTACATATTACATATTCTAGGTGAACGTAAAGATCCACTTAATATGCTTGCCAAGAATGGTGGCTCGAAGCGTAATGCACTTCTTAAATGGTGTCAGAACAAAACAGTTGGTTATCGCAATATCGATATTACGAATTTCAGCTCATCGTGGAACGATGGTCTAGCTTTCTGTGCGATTCTACATTCCTATCTACCCGATCGCATTCCGTACGATACGCTCAGTCCAGCAAACAAACGACGCAATTTCTCTTTGGCATTCGCGGCGGCTGAATCTGTGGGCATATCGACGACTTTGGTGAGTATCCGAAAAGTTGCGTTTTTTTAATGTGTAGTAATCTTAGCTGTGTTTTATTTCCAGAATATTAACGATATGTGTCAAATCGAGCGACCTGATTGGACGCAAGTTATGTCTTATGTGACTGCAATTTATAAATATTTTGAAACCTAGTGCAGATTGACACGACTTTAGAAGTTTTATTGTAATTTTAATATGTTAAGTTAAAATTATGATATCACAACTAGCCTTTTTTCAATGTGTTAAAATGTTTAAGAAAATTTCCTGGTTGAGTCATATCAACATCCTTGAAGGGGCACTTTAACGCGTAGTAGAAAAACCCATTTCAATAGTGCATTTCATTTATAAGAACTATTCCAAAAAAAATTTTTTTTTTTTCAATAAATGTTATTCATGCGAGAGATAATCTGACGACTTCAAAAAATCGCACTTATAGTATACAGCGATTGAATTAATTGCGAAATACACGAAAATTCATTTTTAATTTCGTAGATAATCATATTCAATTTTTGTGATATTCTCGAAGGCCTAAACAACTGTATAAGCGGAATTATGTGATATCCTGTTCATTTTCATAGTGAGGAATAAATTGAAGTTGAATGGGTGACAGGAAACATTTTTAATAATGTTTTTAATATATGTAAATCAATGACGGCGGCACCTTAGAGATATAGCATAAGTTCTCACTTTTTGTGTACTTTTATTTTTAAGCGCCTAAATCTATGGGTATACTGTTTCAATGTTCTCGTTTGTTTAAAAGAAGCGCATTATTCCCCAGTAAAGTCATGTCTTTTAATTATTAAATTATATGCTGGAGAAGCGTAACAGTGCAGGGTAAATTGAGTACATCAAATTCTGAGTGTATTTGCCTTGCCCTGTTCCAGATTTCACAACTTTCCCCTTGTTCTGGTTTTCGAATCTGAAAACAATTGTTCAAAAGTGATTTCGTTAAAATTATCCGTATTTCACTTTCACAATTTTAAGTATGTTTACTTCTGTACATCAAATAAGAACCATTTTAACGAAATGATTTCCGAACAATTTTTTCGGATTCCAAAACCGGAACAGGGGGATTGTTTGGATTTCAAATGGAAACGAAATCGTTCAGTTTCATTTTTGCTATTCTGGCTCTCAAGCGATTTGCTTTCGATTTCCAATTCAAGAGTTTTACTTCGAAAATGACTTAAAACATAAAACACCAAACGCAATGTTGAAAATGTTTTTTAAAATATTTTATGCAAAAATTCGTTCAAAACTGACAACCCGAACTACTTTACTAAAAGTTACTATTATATAAACAATATTTTATACATCTGAGGTTACAGTAAATCTTAAACCACATGAGAGAACCACATCATTCCAACCATTATTCTCAAATTGAAATCGAGAAAGTAACGCAACATCTACTTAACTCGAATACGGAACATATTTGTGAAAGTGAGAACGGGAACACGGAAGTATATCTAAAAGTTTAGTCTCTAGCGTTTAAACTTTTAGAGATGTAGCTGCTCAGGACGGACAATGGCTGATCGACCCGACTCATCGAACTGATCAAAAATATATACATAAATATTATGCGTGCTGCAACGCCGCCATCACCATGTTACATACACGCTGACAATTGATAATAAATGGATATAACCTCTCACGCTGATGGCAAAAGGGAAAGAACTGTATGATTTGTTTTGATTTGATCTGTTTGTGTTTCACTTTTCTTTTCATCGTGTCATATATGAATGACGATCTTACTGAATTCTACGAAAATTGTAAATAGCGCTACTAACTATCTAATCATTAAATGGTACCCTTCACTACGTTGAAATTTTTCGGCAGCTGTTATTTCATTCGTGTTTAAAAACCATTGGAATACCAATCTTCATATTTTTACAGTTTTTACCCTTAAAAATTGACGTGACATGTCAATATGGATACTCAAATTGACTGCAATAAAAATAAGTCTTGATGCCAGGATATCTTAAAAATTGATCACCAAAAAATGCGCAACAACGACCAGACGGACATGGCTACATCGATTCGTCTCGTCGAGCTAATCAAGAATATATACATCTTATGGGGTTTACGATGACTCCTTTAATGCGTTATAAACTTTATGACAAACCAGGCTTCAAACCATGACAAACCAATACCATTTCACACTATGTGTGAATAGTATAAAAAAATGTACATAAAAAATTAACGAAAAATAAAAGTGAAATCCACCTTCAATAAAATTTTGGACAGCTAAATTTAAATGCGTCCGTAAAACATTTTGATGAAGACCGAGCAAGTCGTCCAAATCAAAAAACGCTACACGAGAAATGATCACTATGCTAATAAACGATTCGATAGTAAGAGTGCGCGAGATTGATAAGGAATAAACGGTTACAGAACATTTTGATAACTCATTTGGATATAAGAAAACTGTGCTGCAATTATAATTGGCCATTCACACATTTGTTTCAAGTTCAAATGAATCTTTGTCGATGTTAAATCGCAATCATCGGTAAAGACTATGTATTAATACTTAAAAATGGCTTTCGCACCATCTTCAGAAACTTATTGTATATTTCCGAGAAATCGTATTATTCTGAAGGGATTGAAGAACTGGGTCCAATGTTGAAATAAATTATTTTGAAAAATAAAAAGAGTTTACATAAGTTTTTTTTCGGCATTAGATAATTATATGACCTTCAAAAAATAGTTCATCTTCATTTTCAAAGAAATCCTAATATGTAGCACGTCAATCCTAATAATGCTTAACTTAGGTACCAAAAATTTCAATGGGATCGCATTAAGCAGTAGAACTACAATAAAATCATTCACTAAACACTTACATTTGTTTCGAATTAAAATAAAAAGAAACATCTATGAAATTTTATTGTTGTATTTCGCTTTTAACTGTATTTAATTTAATGGTACTATTACACATTTATTCACACAAATTTCTCTCTTTTTATAATTTTTTATTAAAGGGAAATAATACATTAATAAAATAAATGAAAAAGGAGAACAACAAACAAAAAAATATAAATATATTACAACTTGATAAGCAAGTAGCTCTGTTAGAATATACATTATAATAGTAAAAAGAAAAGCTTTAGCTATATCATATTTATTATTATTTTAAACAGAAAAAATGGAAAATTAAAGAAAAACTTGAAAGAATGTTTGTAAATTAATCTTATATAACGAATGTATTTTCATGTAGAAGAATCAAAATAAAAGTATAACAGAAAATATGAGTTATAAACAAAACTGTAAACTTTATATTTTAAAGATATATTGAGCAGTTAAATTGTTCAAGACTCTTCTATATACAGATAAGTAACGTTCCTATTAGGAAAACGTTAAGTCCGTCGAGGTTAATAAAAAGTTGTTCTTCAACGTTTTAATTATTGAGTCGACCTCTCGTTATAGTCCAGTGGCTCTACAACAATTTCATAATCAATTAGTGGTTCTATATATTCATTTCTATCGGAGTCATTATTCTCTTCATCGCCTTCAAGTAGGTAAGAGAAGTAGGTAAGATAAGTAGCTTCTCTATAGTGTCAGTGACGCTAGACTTTTTAATACAATTTACGAGCTTCATTTCTATCACAACATCTCAAAATCCTCAAGCTCACGCTTTTTTGCACCTGTAATTGAGCTAGTGATTTGACTAAATGCGCCTCTAAATAAAAGGCATATCGTTACAGATAGGTGGTACAATTTCTGATTAATTTACATCTAAACAATTAATAATTTAATATGTTTTAATTAATAAATTTGCATTTTACTAAACCAACTATGATTTCGCTAGTTGAATTTGCCAGTCACAGCCGACAGACAAGCGATTTGCATTTCACTGGTGCCACTTTTTTTAAAAAGATTTTCGAACTTAGTTTTTAGTTCGGTTATATGGCAACGTCGCCATAGAAGAGCGCAGCAAACATTTATTAGCGTCTGCTTGCGAAAATGGGTCCGATGCGCATCTGAGGCGATTGCGGTCTATTGCCTCCTTCCTGAGTTGCCTCTTCCTTAACTTTTCGATCGCAATGAGTCTGACAATCGGCATTGTTTAGCATTAATTGTTTAATTTTTCACAATTTGCAATTTTGTTTTCACTTGTTGATTGCAACTCACCGCGATTCATTTGTGTTTTTGTGTGTTGCCACTCACAGGCGGGCAATAAATTTAAATTTTTTTGCTTGGAAACTACAAAAATAATGTCACATAAATGCAACCAATTTGCATTTAACTAAATATAAATGTAAAATATCAATTTTTCAATTGAAAAATATCAATAATAAAGCGGAACTAACACTAGACTGATTTATTCTTCCGTGATGTCTACCCTATGCTTCTAAGTTCGAAAAGGTTTGTGAAAATTCTAAAAAAAAAATCAAATCGCTCGAAGTTCTGTGGCATGGTGGAATTTTTTTTAGCGAAATGGCAAATCACTAGTAGCCATTTCGCTAGTGTTTTCTGTGGCACCACGGTATTAGTGTATGTGTGTGAAACGACGGTCCTTAAGACGTCACTATATCAAAGCTGATATTGACTTAAATAAAGAAGTTTTACATAAAAAAATTGTTTATGTGTGATGCGATAAAAATTATATGAAAAACAGTAGCTCATCGAACCACGAGGAGGCCACTGCCATGGTAAAAAAAAAACACACAAACAAACAAACAGGAAACAAAGTTAACTTCGGAAGAAGCTTTAATACCATTTACACTAAGTTTCAAACTGTGAACTAAGCAGGTGTAAATCCCAATAGTGGGCCATAACTTTGTAAGTGGGCGGGACTCCCCCCCCCTAAAAGTGGGCGGGACTCGCACTTAGACATTTATGTGAAGCGTCCGTCCATAATCCTCGTATAACACACGAATAATATGATCATATATTTACTCATTCATTTTTATTGGGATTTTTAAAACGACAAGTACACATATACACATACAATAAAATTTGTCACGTCGAGTCGTATATGTCACACTTGAATTTTGTTTATGTTTTATTAAAGTAAACAGAATCAATATATGAAAGTATTTTAATAATGCAAAAATTCATTATTCACCATTTGTACTTGTCATGCCAAAGCATTATTCATTATTGTTTTGTTGAGCACTGATTAACTTTATGTGTAAAGAGTGACCGAATAAACAAATAATTCAACACGCCGCCAGAAATGTAGATAAATATACTATTTTTTCCTGAACTGTTAGTAGTTTCTCATTTTTGAGTGTAGCGTTGCGTTATATTTTGCATTTTTGCTCATTTATAAATGGTAAACTAATGACTGCTGCCAATGAATGTGTTGTGAAAAAAAATTCGTTGCTCAACAATAGAAGCATTTATTGCTACGACTTATAGCGGCGTTGGTCAAATCAAAAGGTTCGACAATGGCAACGAACTATTTACATTTGTTGGTACCATGTACATACATGCCACGAAGCGTTTGGATGTTTGTAAGTTCTAAATAAATGTTGCAAAAATATGTAAACTCGTATCACAAGTAATAATTATATATATTGTTAAATATTCGTTAGATCGCTTGGGCCTGTTTGGTTAAATACTTAACCCTGCCAACCCATGCACGAACGTCTGGCTGCAGCTAGTTGCTTAGCTGTCCACTTTTAGGGCGGATTCGACCGACCAAACGTAGCGGTGCTATCGAATTAACAAAGAAAATGTTCAATTTATCCCTCCTCCGTCAATCCTTACAAACTTTTGCTTTGAAATTAGGAGCTGTTGTTAAGGAATAAGTGCCTCCAAAATAATCCGCCTATGAGCGAATTAGACAAAACAACAAAATCCAAAAAAAAAATTAAGTGTACTCGAACGTTTGAATTTATTGCCAACTGTTATCGAGATTCGGTGTTGTAATCTCGGCGTGTCCCTCCCTTCCTTGGGTTGCATCCCATCGGTTACTGGAACCCCCTATAAATTAAATGTTATCGCACTATTTCATTACACCAGCGTTGTCCAATGAAGTTCTACTAAGGTGCGATTATAGCTAGTTGAAAACTTTAACGCACCAAAGTGAAATTCACCACATTTTTAAATCTTAACAAACATTTAATAATTGTTCTCCTATCCTTATAATACAAATAATATAATAAAATAAGAGCGGAGAAACCAATAAAAAAAACTAATCAAAATATGAGACACTACAATGAACATAAAAAAAATATAATCTGTAACTAATTATAACAAAAAATATAAATATATAATGAATATAAATAATAATATTATGTATAGATAATATAAATAATAAATATAGATTTACTGAACAATATAGGTATATTAAGTCAATAGGGTCA